>DWQW01006985.1:0-15576 GCA_018249695.1 Heliconius erato demophoon | reverse complement strand
TTTATGTGTTGGTAGGTAAAATCCCACTTATATTACAAATATGAGAGGGATGGATGTTTGTTCCACTTTTACTCAAAAACTGTTAAAAGCATTTATATGATTAGACTTTATAGTAATATAGCTTATAGCAGAAAAATACTATAGGCTACAATTTCTGTAAAAGAAATCGTATAGTTTGGCATTAATATTACAATAAGTTTAACGGGCGAAGCCGCGTGATTTTTATGATTAAGTATACGAGTATATTTCTTTTTATATTAAAAGTCTATTTATTATTAACGTGTTCTAGTATTAGAAGATTTTTTTTTGACACACACATGACACGCGGCGTCTTCACAGCGGGGTAACATTTGACTGTAATCACAACGATTGTGGGTTCGATTCGCATTTTGGGAATAAATTATTACCATTTCCTCGCTCTGGTAACAAGATAAAAAGGGGCGTTGAGTTCTGTTACTCAACACACAATATCTCAAGAAATGACCGGCGCGTGGTCAACGAAATGTCTTAACTCTACATTCCCCCTGACTACCCTGATATATGCGGGATACAGCGTGAAGCTAAAAAAAAAGTAAATAGACAGATTATATATATAATTATATAGAAAGTAAGTATTTAGAAACCATCTCATGCAGTAGGAGGTACGTGAGTTCCATACGAATGTGCCCACGTCACATCCTCGTATACACCAATTAATTGATTACTGCGGTAGGTAATTAAGCAATTTTATGTACTTTAATTGTCTCTAACTATGTTATTATCCTGTATTTAGTTGTAATTAGTTGTTTTTTTGATGTCTGACAGTAAGCGCGGCTGTTGTTTGTTCGATTCCCGCTCGTGATTGTTTATATTTAACACCACTCTGGCAAGATATTATGCCGGCGTTGAGTTCCGCAGCGTTAAACGGGATGTTTTGATAATAAGTTCTCTTCTTTATAATTATATTTTTTTTAATAACAAAAAAAATATATATACATAAATTAATCATAAAATACCTATTTACCGTTAAAAGGTATGTCGAGGTCGTTTATGGTAGCGAGTTTATTAAGAATTAATTATATATTGTATGGAATGGTTATAAAGCACCTTATTATAATTTTTTTATTAATTATATATGTTTTAATAATTATATGCTTTACGCCCATTATAAATTATTTATTTTTTATAATGACAACACTATTAAAATTTATAAATATCATGGAAACACACGAGACTCAAGAGTCTTCTTTTTTATATAAATATTTTTTCACCTAAGAACAAAAGAAGGAGGCCAGTCAAGGCGCAGAGACACAAGCGTGTGACTGTAAGCGCAACAGGTTGTGGGTTCAATTCCCATGCGAGGAAATGAAATATTTAATACTTTCATTTCTTCGCTCTGGTGTCGACGTAAAACGCCATGTTGACTTCCTCTACTCAGCATGCAATGTCCCCAGAATTAAAAACAAAAAGATATTGTTATGTAAAAATATCCTTTTGAAAAAATTGTGACTGTATACCAGAGTACTTAATGTTAATTTAAGCTTGATATTCCCGCGTGTTTTTGAGTAAAAGGGTCTTAAGAATACACGAACAGGCAGAGGGACAATAAAGTTATCCTAAAAAACCAAAGTAATTTAACACAAATTCTAATAGATTTTCTATATTTATTACAAAAAAAATATATGTTTATAAATATAAAACTAAAAATTATACAAAATTTTATAATATAACTCAAGCCCGTGCCCAAATACATAAAAGGAATATAAAAGAATCTCAAATATTTTCAAGACTTGCAACCTTTTATAATGATGTGACGATTATGCCTTTTTAATTTTATGTCTTACTCAGAATCTGTGAGCGGTCGAATTAAAATACTTATATCTACCCACACTTATTATTATGATTTGACAATGCGAAATTTTTGAAATATTATAATAATTCTTTCTTTTTATAAAGAAGTCTTCAAGTTTTGAGGTTTGAAGATGAATGTGAGTATTTTTCAAAAAATGGATAATAATTTTAGAAAATGGAACAAACATATGCCTTTTTAAAACTATCGAAGCGCTCTTACCACTAAGCTTTAGGTTCTAATCCAAATATGTTGAAGTTCTTACATGAGCACTTACAATTTAAATAAGTGGTAATATCGTAGAGATCAGTTGTGGCGCAGTGGCACGAAGTGTGACTGTACGGTTGTGGGTTCGATCTCCACTCGAGGAGATGAAATATTTACTTAAATTTATACTTCCATTTCGTCGCTCTGGTGTCGAGGACAAGCGCGGTGTTGAGTTCTGCCACTCAACATGCAATGCCTCCAGAATTCGGCAGAGAGTGGGGAATGGAGTGTCTTAACACTAGATTCCCTCTGCCTATCCTGCAGTGTGCGGGATACAGCTGATTGATTGATTGTATTGTATAATGATGTCTTCTAGTTTCGAGGTCTGGCGGTGAATGTAAGTATTTTTCAGAAAATGGTTAATAATTTGAACACAGCGGAATTCAAACATACACCTTTTTAAAACCATCCCAGCGCTCTCACCACTAAGCTTTAGGTTCTATTCGAAATATGTTGAAGTTTTTATATGAGCACATACAATTTAAATAAGTGGTAATATCGTGATGTGCTCTACTATAGCTTTAGCCTTCGTCGAGAATTTTTTTTTTTAGAACTAGAGTTCCTGAGATATAAGTATAAACAATTATTCATAATAGATATTTGTAGTAAATAATTGAAAAAATAAATAATAATTTTAACTTTTTAATTTTTATCGTTATTTAACACTTAGGACAGGAAAAACAAAAAATAAATCGTCCATGAAGAGTGGGTTCAAATTCTGTTACGTTCAAAATTTTATACGTTTTTTAAGAAAGTAAAATTAATCGTATTGAGGTAACAACAAAAATTTTACTTAGTTCAATCGTAGGTTTATAAATATAATGACCATACCATTTTGGTCCTAAACTATTTGAAGATAACGTCGTTTTTGGTATGAACGTAAGAAATTGATTTTATTCAATACAGCGATTAGGGTGCGTTGCGTAATGTGCGTGATTTTCAAGAATTTCCTTTAATAATGCCTAGATTTTTCGCCTTTTTTCTTCAATTGTATATATATATAAATATCTATATTAAAATGGTATAAACGTGATATATTTAACACTATTTTTAGCCTGCGCCTTCGCCTCAATGGTCTAATGGAAATAATTAAAAATTGAGTATGATACTCTGACCACAGGTACAGTGGGTCACATCCAAACGATTAAAGTCATGTGATAAAGGCTTATAGACGCTAAAGACCGTGCAAAGTGGAGTAGGTTGAGTAGGAAGGCAGACCCTGGCAAATAGCCGGGATTAATGCCAGGAAGAAGAAGAAGATATAATAAAGGCTTATAGCTCCTCAATAAATAGACAATCTAACCCAAAAAGAACCTTTCAATGTGACCCAGTAGTTCCTGAGATAAACATATTAAACCACAGAAACTCTTCAGCTTTACAACATAGAGTTGGATCAAACCCACAAACGACGCGTTCACAGTCAGTTGGCAATGATGGAGTTTTGAACCTACAGTTAACGTTGTACATTGACCTGTTGATATTCACAACTAAGTAACAACATACCGACAGAATATTTTATATCAAAAAAGGCTATATAAATATTTAATCAATACCAAATTCGCAGTACATTAGTTAATACCAAAAATGTGCAAGTGAATTTATTAAAAACTTGCTTTAGCTTGAAATATTTTTATGTATGTATGTGTAACACGGATTCTTTCTTTTACGGAAAGGAAAATAGTGTCTGGACACTATGTCAGTGGAGTTTCCTAGTTTAGTTCTACTGATAAGTCATGTCATTATTTTTATCTATACAGATTAAATTTCTAAAAAAATAAAAAAACTACTTTCTTACTAATATTCTTTATTAAGTGAAATATTAATGATTTTGAAAAGTTCAGCATTTTAATTTTACAAAATAATTAAAAAAAACGATTTCTACATATTTTTTCAAAACGAATTTGAACCCTGCTCTAACGTCGATCATCTCAATCTAATTTCGACTATCTCAATCTAATTTTTACTAAAAGACAAAGCAGATAAGACAGACAGAACCTAGTGTCAAGACACTCCTCTCCACATTTTCTTTGAATGGCAGGATTTAACGCTGCTCTTTTTCTACAGCGCCATAACGCTAACAGTCAACTGGACTGCTATAGCCTTAATACAATGTATGTTTATTTGCAGTTGTATAGATATATACACATACATACATACAATTTAATCGTCAGTACACCGCGTCCGGTGCAAAAACTCCGAAACTTCTACACTATAGAGATCAAGTTATTAGCGAATATCTTAAATGAAAAACCGTGAAACTTGGTGGCCGATTCCTGGTAGATAGTTATGTGCTTTGTCGTAGCCGTTTATCGATATAAAATATATTAAACTTAATATGTTATTAAAAAAGTCGATTTTTACTTTAAGTTTGTTATATAGTAAGACAGAGTGCGGCGTTTAATTCTGCCACTTGGCAGGAGTTTGAAAAACAAAATGTCTAAACTACGTGTTCTCAGAAAAAAACTATTTAACATAAATAAGCGATTATACTTAGGCTGCCATATATATAAATACTTAAGATTCGATTGCAAAAGTGAAGTCGCGTGTGACAGCTAGTCTTCATTTAAAAACAAATACAAATCTGTGATTAATTATAACAACAATGCTAAAAACCTAAGAAATTTAAAAGCTCAACTAATATACGTTCTTCCATTTCATTGTTGTGAGAATCATTCGAGAAATCATTTAATGTATTCAATATATTTATTTATACAAGAATTTTAATTTATTATAATTTTTTAATAATTTTATAATATAAGGCCGAATATTTTTCCTAATTTGATGTATTACAACACTATCTAATAGTGATGTGCCTGTAAATTATCGATATTTCACCACTAATAAAATAATCAAACTACTTTTAAAAATTCATTAATATACATATAAAATTAAAGTAAAGATTAATTAAGCGTCCAAAAGAAATCGAATTCACGACCTTTGTGACGAAAAAACTTGCAATATTACAACGATTCACTAACCATAGTTAATTGGATGAAATTCCGTTTTAATATAAAACCTAGAATTCATTTACTGTAGTATGTAATGAATGCTATTCAAATAGTCGACCATATTTGGTTGTATGAAGGAAATAACGATTTACAATAATTATGTAATTATTCGATTATGGCTGCTACGTGGAAATAAAATCGATGTTTTAATTGTTCTGTTGTTGCGTTGTGAGAATATGTTTGATAGAGATGTACCTTTTTGTCCGTTGAGAAAATATTTTAGTAGCTTAGGCTTAATGTGTCTGACTTAAAGTATTTTAAAGACATTGCGTATTGGGTGGCGGGAACTAAAGAAGTATTCTAAATATTAAACTATATGAACCATAGTGGCACAGTGCCTGTCGGTAACCGCGATAGTTGTGGGTTGATTTCTACTCGGAATTAATTATTTTCTTTTCCTCGCTGTCGTAAGAAGATGAAGCGGGGCATTGAGTCCCGTCATTCAAGACGTCTCCTAAATTGGGTGGAAAGTGAGGAACGGAATGCCTTTTATACTTGATTCTCTCCATTGATCCTACTGTATGTGGAATACAACAGTATTAGAAAAAAAATGTACAGTCACGCTGTTATATTTTACATATAACAAATGAGAATTGTACCCACAATCATGACAAAAAATGCAATATTTAAAATCTTACAATATTATCTAATAAACGTTTATTATGAAAAAAGTAATGTGATTTTTTTAAAAGCTATTATGAAAAATATATATTAGAGTCTCATAAGGAAAAGTAACACATTTGATTCCCGCGTTAACATTAAAATACTATAATTAAAGTATCGATACTCAAGTATCCAACACTAGGTACACTTCTCAAAAGTAATCGTTACAGTTGGTCGAAGGATGCTAATTAAAATTAACTAAATACTTTAAAGTACAGTCGGATATAAACTATTTATAATAGATAAATTATATCTATAGCTGTGGCCGACATTATATAGCGACATCGTTTGTATGTAACCACGGCGATTTTAGGTTCGAATCCCACTCGGGATGAATTACTTTTATTTTGTCACTCTATTAACAGGATACAGCGCGGCGTTGAGTTCCTAACTCAACTCAATGTCTTTAAGGGACGAACGGAGGAATTCCACTTCAGAGTAGGAAAATGAAAATAATTTGCGAAAAAATGAGCTTATATCGAACTTGCTGTCGCAGTAGAACTTCCAATCCTTTGTTTTAGTTTCACGCTGTATCTCTCATATATGTTGAGACATTGTTTCTCTACACACCGCCAAATTTTTTGAGACATTTAACGTTAAGTAACGAAGTTCAACGCTGCGTTTTATTTTGTGCGAGCAGAAAAAAACCCCGTGTGGGAATCGAACTCACAGCCGTCGAGTTTACATTCCACAATATTATAAAGTTGGTAAACCAATTACAACACCACACTGTGGAATCCCGCCATTCTATATATAGCTTAATTACATAATAACTACATATATAGTGTCTATCCGTTTATGTAGCTTAATGGTTTGTTTATTATTTATTAGCTTTCTATAATTTTGTATGTGTGTATTTGTGTTTAATAAGCCAGCAGTGGTTCTGCCTACTTAATAAGAAGACGTAGCTTCGATTCCCAATTAAAATAGACAGACTGAAACCTTTAAAGTATTAAAAAAGAATTAACGTTACAGACGAACAGATATTGCGAGACGCAAATGAAGCGAAGACATTCCTGCTTCGAATTCGAGACATAGCATGTTAGTGATGGAATTTAAAAAAAAATGAATTTGTTTTTTTTTAACAAATGAAATACATTCATTTCCCTCAGATGGGGATAACCACATCTATTTTCTTCAACAGAAATCTAGTGTTAAGACACTTATATTTTTTTTTGTTTTTCGTTTCTCATTTTTCCAAATCGAACCCACAACTATCGCTTTAACATTCACATAATTAAGAACAAAACAAATCCACATAAGCTTTTCTCGACAACTGTCCACAAAAATTTCGGACAAAGACCAAATTAAGTCGGTAGTTATACGATGATCGTTCCTCAATTGCACCAGTTTTTGTGCAAGCGGTATCACCACCTGGGCCTTAATGAAAAAATTATCCACTTCGGTGGTATATTATATTATTATTGTAGCAATAATTTTAACTCGTTTTCTTTAGCTTCACGCTGTATCCCGCTATAGCGGGGTAGCCAGAGCATCCACCCGAATTTTCGAGACATTCAGTCTTAAATGGCTAAGCGAGGAAATTAAAATTATAAAATTATTCATTTTTCAGTTGGAATTGAACCTACAGACGTCGCGTATAGTCCACGCGCTGCGTCACTGCGCCACGACGGCTTTAGTTTATAACTTGTGGTCGAGTAGCTGCATTGGACTGACCTTTAGAGTCAGGTCAGAGTATATCATCACCACTCAACACACAATGTCACGAATTGGAATGCAATCTAAGAGCATATTCTGCTATGAGGAAAAAAAATGTCTTTGGCGCAGGGGCACAAGTGTGATGTCGAGCAAAGCGCGGCGTTGAGTTCCACCACTTAACACGCAATGCCTCCAGAATTCGGCGGAAAATGGGGAACGGAGTATCTTAACACAAAGTTCCCTCTGCCTACCATGCTGTGTGCGGGATACAGCGTGAAGCTGGTAGACATTACACTGATACGCCGATAGCAATATTTATATCTTACGTATAATTACTTAATTGAAACTAAAACACGTTTGTTTAACATAAAAATCTTGTTTGTAAAAAAGTAAATTACACATAAAAGGCAATACCTAGTAGGTACTGTGTGTACTTATCCTTTCAAGACAGTGGACAGTAAAAACATTTTTTTTATTATTTTTTTACGTAATTCACATGCTCTCTTACGAAAGAAAAGAAAGAAGTTGATACACTTTCCCTTAAATATCGTATTAGTTTCATGCTTATTAAAATTTAGTGATACAAGTAAATAAATAAATTGAGGCCAGTCGTGGCGCAGGGGCACAAAGTGTGACTGTAAACGCGACTGGTTATGGGTTCGATCCCCACTCGAGGAAATGAAACATTTATTTTAATTTATCCGCTTCACTACTTATTTTGAGGCCAGTCGTGGCGCAGGGGCACAAAGTGTGACTGTAAACGCGACTGGTTATGGGTTCGATCCCCATTCGATGAGATGTTGAGGGATGTCGAGGAGGTGATGAAATATTTACTTCAATTTATATTTGAATTTCTCCGCTGTGATGTCGAGGCAAAGCGCGGCGTTGAGTTCGCGGCAAAAATGGGGAACGGAGTGTCTTAATACTAGGTTCCCTCTGCCTACCCTGCTGTGTGCGTGAAGCTGATTTTTTTTTATTTTAAATAAATAAATAATGACCTCAAGCGTAACATAAGTGTTATTGTTATTATATGTCAATATAGTATGTTCGATCTCCACTCGAAAGAAACAATATGTAGATATATAAAAATGATTTTCATTTTTACGTTCTAGACAAACTGCGGCGTTCAGTTCAGTTCAAATGGGTAATGATCCCTCTGCCTACCCTGGTGCGCGAGAAACGGCGTGAAGCTGTTTTTTTATTTTATGCAAATTCTTGAGTTAGGCCATTTTTCTTCAGACTGATACTATATAACTATAATTAAATGCTATGTGTATATACTAAGGCAGGTGTTTTAAGCTATTTATAGAATTATTATTTAAGTGACAATTGTGTTTTTTTTTGCGCCGCCATTTTCCATTCTACTTTAAACGGCCACACCCTTAAGTGTCTATTTGCAGGAATAATGTATATATTTTTTATTTTACCCCCATCCTGTATATAGTATCTGTATACAGTTATTTTACTTATCGCTAATGTTTAAATAAAAACTATGTGGACGCTTGAATAATCACATAAATACTCAGTTTTTTAGTCTACTAATAATATTATAATTCTTTGTTTAGCTTCCCTAAGCTCCATTCCCTATTTTTCACCGTGTATTCAATGGCGAAACTCAACGCCCCGTTTTACCTTGTTACCAGAACTATGAAATAAAAATAACATTCATAATGAGAATTAAACATACAATAGTCGCGTCAACAGTTACAACAAACAGCCTATCTACTTTATTAATAAAAGAAATCGAACCTACAACCATTTTAAGAAAAAATGTTAACAGTCAAATATGGTTGTTAACTAAACTTGTTTTTCAAACAAGTTGGGAGATGATTCAAAATTGTAACGTAGCGAGGTCTCGAGAGTAATTATGTTGTCATTGTGAGATCCGCTATATCTTTACATTAAAAACGGGAATTAAAAATACCGTTGCGGTTCAGTGGAAACTTTTCAATGGAGAATATTTAAAATTTTTATAAGTTCGATTTTTTTAGGTTCAGGCTCTATCCCGCATATAGGAGTGAAGTGTTAAGACATTCCTGTTCCTAATTTCCGCTTAATTTTTGAGACATTGCGTGTTTAGTGGCGGAACTCACTTTAAGCGCGATTAATGAAATAAGTTCGATTCCGTCGGACGGAATCAAATCCACAACCTTTTCGTTTACAGTCATATAATATACTATATTTAATAATAAACCAGTTTAGGCATAATATAAGTAAGAAATTACGCTAAGATAAAGATAAAATGTAGAAAACAAAAATTACAAATCAAATCAGCTTCACGCTATATCCCGCACATATCAGTGTAGGCAGAGGGAACCTAGTGTTAAGACACTCCGTTTCCCACTTTCTGCCGAATTCTGGAGGCATTGCATGTTGGGTGGCAGAACTCAACGCCGCGCTTTGCCTCGACACCAGAGCGAAGAAATGGAAATATAAATTTAAGCAAATATTTCATCTCCTCGAGTGGGGATCGAACCCCCAACCAGTCACACTTTGTGCCCCTGCGCCACGACTGGCCTCAACAAAAACTTTGAGTTTATATTTTTTATAAAATTCTGGATTTACTATATTTTTTTTTAGTTTACAAAATAAAAAAAATGACTTACGACCCTTTTAACTAGAGTCAATCTATAATGTATACATAATATGTACCTATATGTAAATGTTTATACGTAAAACAGGTATCAAACCTAGGACCTACCACGTAATTAATTAGCCCGCCTGCTATTAATAAAATTAAAAAAGTGCCAAACAAAAACTGACTTTGTTCCAGTCTTTACCATATTAGTATTTTCTATACCTAATGTTTTATTTTTATTATCTTGTTTTATGCTTTAAAGTTAAATTGTAAAATTTTACTTGATGGTTTTAGCTTCAAATATTTAAGATATTTTTAAAAATATTTTTATCTATCTTTTAAATAGAGTTGTGCTCGTGCACATTATAGTGTTAAAATACTCCGCCCGCCATTTCTCGCCGAATTTTCGAGATATTTCATATTGAGCGGCGAGACTCAATTCCACATTTTGTCTTTCTATTATCAAGGACAGATCTTATTGGAATTAAAGTAATAAAAAAAATATAAACAGAACCAGCTATCTGCAACATAGTAAGCAATGCCTTGTTTCCATAATATAACTATTACTTTATTTATGTTTATACAAACTATTCATTCAAAATTGTAAAGTTAAACATTAAACTATTTCTATAATAGGATATATATTTTATTGAAGACGATCTTGTTGTCATGTCACGTTGACAGCTGTCATTGCCGCACCATCTTGTATTAGCATAGATTAAAAAAACTTTTATATTTTTTAAATTACAAAATAGGTAGGTGTCATTGCATGTGTTATATACAAAATTTATCATGTATGTTTATTATTATCATACACAATATTACTTCATTAATATTTTTATCTTCTTATATATATGTATAAAACTCCTCCGTTACTAAGTGACTGACAGACAACGCAACATACTAAACTATTCTACTTAGAAACTTGAAACTTGACATGTAGTATATTAAAACCGGATTTCAACCGCGAGCGGAGCGGGCCCATTAAGGACTACGTTGAACTCGCAAGAGTAAACTGCATACTTGTGTTCATATCTAAAGTACAAACAAACAAATATACCTACGTCATATTTAAAAAAAACAATCATAAATATTTATTGCGAAAAAAAATTGTTTAGACCATTTACTTAAAACCGCTGTTAATTTGAGGTCAGAGCGATTTCCGGTGGTAAGCGAAGAATTAACCTGAATATAATATTTACGGAGGCAAGTCTCGTTTATAATTATTATTATACCAACATAATTATTAATAATAGATATGGTTCGGTTTTGAAAATGAAAACAATTCAAATATTTCCGTCGTGTTTACAGTGAGACTTTGCGCTACAATAATCTCAAAAAAGAAATAGTTATTGAAACATATTCTTAAGAAAATATATAAAAAATTTAACATATCGGGACTTGAACCCGCAACTCTTATTTACCATACAAGCACTCTGACCACTAAGCGATACGACTCGGCAAGCTAGGTCAAAATACTAGGCAGAGGGAACATTCCAAGTTCCCTAGTGTTAAGATACGTAGTATTCCTTTGAGACACTTCCGTTACGTGAGTGGCGGAACCTAATACCGCACTTTGCCTCGTACTTTACCAACTTATTTTTCTTTCCTAAGCGTCCCACGTCCTACTTTAAAAAAATGTAAGAAAATAACCTACCTGACTATTCTACCCAAAGAATCAAACCCACTACTTACATCCAAAAAACACACAACCCATACAAACGATCAAACAATATTGAGATGTAATTTGTGTATGAATAATACATAAAACACAATGTAAAGCAAACTTCAGTGTATTACACTAGTCTGTCGTCACGAGCCATTTGAATACGCCTCGATACGTCCCTTTGAATGTATAATATACCTAATATACATATATTAAAATTGAATTTACTATTAGTTTTGTGAAACACGGGCCGTTGTGGCGCAGTGGGATGTCTGACTGTAAATGCGATGGACGGTAGATAAAGCGCGGTGTTGAGTTTCGCCACTTAACACGCAATATTATAAATTGAGCAGAGAATGGTGAGCGGAGTGTCTGAACGTATCTATATACGTAATTTCTCATATACCTAAGATATATGCGCAAAATAAACATTAAAATTTTAAAAAGAACCGTCGTCGTGGAGCGCGTCGTGGAACGCCATAGTTGTAGATTCGATTCCTATTACTGAATTATAATATTTTCATTTCTATATTCTAGTAACAAGACAAAAGGCGGCGTTGAGTTCCGCCACTCTACATATAATACAGCGTGAAGTTTTCCGTTCTGTTAGACAAAACGCGGTATTGAGTCCCGCCACTCAGTGTCTTGACACTAGTTTCCTTCGTTTCCCTCCGCCTACTTATTATTTTGTAAGACATTATACAATCGGGACGCACGAACTATTCTCGATGTAAATATTTGTAAATATTTGTATTCATAAGTCGATTTTAAGAACTGACGTTATCTCTTATCTGTGAAATGTCTTTTTTTTATTATTTGACATTTCTTATGTTTTTATAGTTTATAAACCAACTAAACAGTTATTTATATTCATTTTGGTTCTAAAAATACACATTTTTTGCTTCGATAGAAACAATTATTAATATATCCCGCTTCACGCTATATCCCGCATATAGCAGGATAGGAAGAGACAGTACAAAAAATCTATTATTTTTTAAAAATCTAATATGAATTTTACTAATATAATAATTACATTTGTTGCTATTAACCAATTAGAATGTTTCCAATTATGAAATGGGACCCGAACCCACAACCATAACGTTAAGTCAGACGCTCCGATATCCCGCATATAGCAAGGTAGGCAGAGGGTACCTAGTTTGAAGATGCTCTGGGGCTTACCTTCCGCCGAATTTTTGAGGCATTGCGCATTGATCGGCGGAACTCAACGCCACGTAAAGAATAATATAAAGAAAACAAATTTTAATATTCTTTAAAACATTCTTAAACTCTATTTTTTTGTAGAGAAAACGAGAGAATGGATTCTTTCTTTAACTAAATATAAATAATAAAGCAATTATAATATACGTGTTTGATACTAGAAATAACACCATCATTTGCTTAGTCAGTTAAGCGAAAACGATTATTGAAAGATTATTCTATAAATTATGAAGAAATGTAGCGACAATGGTTTTTATGGATTGCAACCCACACCCTCTGAGTAGTTTTTATCATATATAGTATTGGTTTTTTGTAATAAATGTATTAGTAATCTGAATGTTTCTTAGAACTCTAAGAAATAATCAGCATTGTAGGATAGCTGACTCATGAAATAATTATTACAAAAAAAAAGTAAAATGTGGGCGTAACAGGTCGTTGTGGGTTCGATTCCCATTCAAAGAAATGAATTATTTTGAATATTTCGATCTGGTATAACACAAAACGCGGCGTTGAGTTCCGCCACTTGATTAATTGGACGGTGCGTGGGGAACGGGTTGTCCTAACACTGAGTTCCCTATGCCTACCCTAGAAGCTAAATTAAATAAAATTGATGAAAGAAAATTAATTATAGGTAGATAGAATTTGAACCTGTGTCCTTTTGAATAGTATAAAAAAAATATTTAAAATAGGCTATATGTATAAGTATATGTATTTAGCTTATCTGTACAGAACTTTCAGACAAATAACTAAGAGTTTTAATAAAGAAATCACGAAAAAGTTATTTTTAACTAATAAAATGAGACATTGCGAAAAAGTATCATGAAGAACAAAAAGTATAATGAAGAAAATCATATCAGCAGCTTCACATTGAAATTTTACAAAAAAATTGTTGCCAGAGCGGGGAACTAGAAAATAATTAATTCCCCCGAATGAGAATCGAACCTACAACCGTTACGCTAACAATTCACGCTATACCATTGCTTAACTAAAATAACTATAATGAAATTACCCAAATGATTACCCAAATGTACAGACAGAATGCTTTAATAAACTCACGGGTATATTTGCAGTTAATTAGAACTAAATTATAGTGTTAATTGCTCTATAATTGCATTTCGTTACACGTTGTGTTTCGTACTAAATGTGGCCATCGTGGCGCAGTGCCACAGCGAGTGACCGTAAAGGCGACAATTGTAGGTTCTATTCTCATTCGCGGAATAAAAAAACAAGGCAAAGCGCGGCGTTGAGCTCCGGCAATTAACGCAACGCTACGACTACTCAGTGAAACGTAGGGACCGAAGTGTCTTAACACTTCTTCTTTCTCTGCTATATGCGATATACATAGTGAAGCTAAAAAATATATAAAAAACGATTGAGCCTAGTTTTTATATGTCTATTATATAC
The DNA here is from genome assembly GCA_018249695.1 of Heliconius erato demophoon. Taxonomy (NCBI): domain Eukaryota; kingdom Metazoa; phylum Arthropoda; class Insecta; order Lepidoptera; family Nymphalidae; genus Heliconius; species Heliconius erato. Next base: position 1,285 of record DWQW01006985.1, on the reverse strand, counting down.
TTAAAATTTGATAAGTAAAAAAAACAAAAGTTCATATACCGGTTCAGTTAACAAGCGGTTTGGAAGAAACTGGCGTTTAGTTCCGTTATTGACGCGCATTCAAAACCCTTGGATAAAATAAGAAATAAAAACTCCGAAAGAAAAATGTCCTTATTTCCTATACAATAATTATATTATAGAGTACTCCAAGATTATCCATTTTTTGTTATTTTTATTACACGCAAACTAAAATCTACTAAAAGAAAAATAAAAATCAAATGCTAATAATAAAGTAGAAATCAATTTAATCATTTCTAATTTACCTAAAAAACCAACTAAAGCCAATAAGAAACTCAACAAAATACTGTAATATTACAAAATATATTAATCATTAGTCACTAAATCACTTTTAACATTAAAAAAGAATGTCAAAATATTTTAACTAACTTACCAGAACTTGGACGGTCACTATATCTGGTGCAGTAGACCCACGCCGGCCATAAAGAACTATTGCCTTGAGATGTCTGGCTATTCGTATCCGTACTCCCACAAGTGGATAGCCCGCTGGACGTCGAAGAAACTATGGAACTGGCTGAATCTGGTCGTTTCTGTACTTCCTGAATCTTTGGTACCTCCTTCTCCTTTTGAACTTCCCCAATATTTGAGACCGTCTGCCGTAAACCACCCAGCGGCGGTAAAGCACTAAAGTCATCTTTGGATTTTATATAATCGAAGTTAAACTTTGAATATTCCTTCGACAGATCATAGGGTTTATACAAAATACTGTGATTCGGTCCAACTGATTTGGGGCCTTCAATTTTGCTTGTTTTCTTTATGGCATTCAACCCAAATTCAGGGTGGAGGATGTTAGTTATAGAAAACGCGATCGACGGAGACGCTTGTTGTCGACTTCGCTTGTCCAAATCGAATCTGTCATCAGGGATAACCGGTTTCACGTCAGGTGTTTCTGGGCGGTAGTAGTTTTGGTAGTCCATCTCGTTTTGGCTGTGATCAGGGCTCGGTGGCGGCGAATTAGGCTGGACTTTAACCAACGTCATGTTCGATCTGTCAAATCGTGAATCAATAGTCGTGCAAGTGTACTGGTTTTGCGTGTACAATGTCACATTTGCTGAGCTCGCGTGCGGCGCCGGGACTCTACCGGCGACTGGGCCAGGGCTGGTCGCTTGACTCGGACTGCAGCGGTCTTCGAACGCCATAACGATAACGAACACAACAAAACGTCAACCGTTGTACATGTCCCAGTTGCACTATCAAGTCGTGACAGCTGTCAGATGGAAACGTCAAA
>DWQW01006984.1:0-15577 GCA_018249695.1 Heliconius erato demophoon | reverse complement strand
TTTTTGTGTTGTGGAAAAATATAAAGGCAATTTTTTGATCCTAGAGTTTCTGCGGGATCGAGACTTACGATGGAAAAAAGTATAATTTTTTTTAAACCTTTCTTCTCTTTTTGAAGAGTCCTCCTCAATACTCCCCAAAGACATAAACTTGCAAAATTTTTGCTATGAGTTACGAGTATGTATCAGTAACCCAGTAATGGAAAAAAAATATTTTTGTTTATTATTTTATTGTTTGCTTTGGCTTCACGTTTTATCACTGCCAGGATAGCCAGGTTTTTGAAAGATATGAAGAAAGGACGGAATTTAAGGTCAGTGTGATTGGTAAGATATTAGAACAAGTAAATGAAGTGGCATATTTGGGTTGGGTTCAGTAGAGATGGCAGATACTAGATGGTTGCGGAAAGGCGTATTGCTACCGGTAACAGGGTTAACGGAGCCTTAGCTGCATTGTTCAGGCTGTACACAATGCTGTGTTGGTACCGACGCTGTTATACTGCAGCGAAACGTGGGTATTACAGAAGAAGAATGAAAGAAAGATGAATGCCGTGGAGATGCGATCTCTTCGTAGGATATGCGGAGTCAGCTTAGCTGATCTAATCCGCAATGAAGATATACACAGAATGGCAGGTACTAGCGAGGGTATCATGGTGAGAATGAAGGAGAACGTGCTCAGCTTGTTTGGGCACGTCGAACGAATGAGTGATGAAAGAATGGCAAAAAAGATTTATGATGGAAAAGAGAGTGGTAAGAGAGATAGGGAGAGACCTTGGTTGACCTTTAAAAACATAGTATCAAAGATACTGGAGGAAGGTCACGTAAAAAGTATGAGGACCCCTCAGAGGACATGTATGAAGAAGTTGATGACAGTGGACGAAGCTTAAGAGGCATGTAGAGACCGTAGCGTTTGGCACTCCCTTCTGCTAGGGATAAAGCGTGAAATTAAGTTAAGTTAAATTAGAATAGTCAGAGAGAACGAAGTGAAAAAACCAAACCAAAAGCTAAGGTCCATGTATATTTCTTAATTCACCTCCATTGTCATTAAGCGCTTCGTACATATTCACAGGGGATCCTCACGCTTTTAACGTGACCCACCTTTAGTATCACGGATACTGTGTTCTCGAAGGTCAATCATCATATATTTTTCTTATAATCTCTGGGTAAGAAGTAGAATTAACATAATAGAAATATCTATAATGTTTAACTTTTTGGATTTTTTTCCTCTAACAAATAGTTTTTCAGTGTCACTGAATTTTTAAAATTAATCTCGATTTCTGAATCTGACACTCAGAAACCGAAATTAATCTTAAACCAAATCACACTCAACGTAATATTAACTCTATAATATAAACTAAAATGTAGAACATAAACACACGCAACTACAAAATTGTGCAAAAACTTTTTCCTTTTGATATTTTTCACATAATTACGATATAAACTAAGATAGTATTGTTTTTCAGAACCATCTGTACGTCTGCGGCTCATCGACGCGAATCTTGGTGAGTGAAGGAATAAATAATATATTAATAGCTTATATGTAAAGATTGATTAATAACCCGACTAAGACATGCGGGAATTTGGCAGTAAATTCCCACTTTTTTTCTTATAGTAGGGTTGGCAGGTTCCCAGTTAGTGATAAGGCACTCCGTTTCCCATTTTCGAAATGTTGAGTATTGAGTGGGGGAGCTTAATGCCGCGCTTTGTCAAAACAAACACTTTAGTAACAAGTTACTAAAGCGGGAAATTGAAAATAATTAATACTCCTATATAAGAACCGAACCAAAAATTAATAACAATATTTCCGTAGAAATTTCTCTTTTAGTGCCCTGCTAGACTCCATATCCTAAATACTATACATATGTGTGTATATATATATATATATACAACTTTCCTCGACGATAATATCTTACTTAGAACGTAACGAACATGAGTGCCGTTTCGTTTATTAGAAATCCACCGGAAAAGACGCAGCACACTACCGCCACTTAATACGATCGGTCCTCTGTCCTCGTCCTCTTAATTACAATCACACTAAAAGGGATATTTAGAAAAATATGTTATGCAATATAAACATATAGACAAAAATACTAACAATCCATTCATCAAATTTATTATATTTTTTAGTAATTATAAGTATAGATACGTATAAGTATAATATAAAGTATAACTCACATTATAATGGTCGCAATGCGGCGATATTATAGTTTGGCATGAAATTGCAGCTACAAGTTAATAAATGGTTATTATTTATATGAAATTCTGGTTGTTTTATCTTATAATCGTTCACGAACATTTAAAGCGCATTTCATTATTGTAATTTTCGGTTTCCATTCAATTATTAATTCATATAATATGGATATATTTATGAATAAATACCAAATTTATGTGTTAATCATCTTTTTTATTATTTCTTTGAATGAACGCAAATATAAAAGGAATGAAGGCAATTAATTATTTATTAATTAAACTCTTTTTTTAAGCCATTGTGGGAAAGTAATACTATATCGAACTGTAAGCGCCATGGTTGTAGGTTCGATTTCAATTCATAAGACGTAAGATAATGGAGATGTAATTACTTTTTCTTGGTTGGCAATCGAACCCATGACTATCTATTTAAAGTCAGATGCTGTCCCACTACTCCACAATATGTCGTGATATTACATATTAACGCTAGTATGAGTCAGTACTAAATAATAACTTTAGATCGACCGTAATAAGTTCAATGACCACTCTATTAAAATACATGAAATTATTCAAATACAAACTTGCAATTTTGTAAGAATCCTTTATGTTGCATATTTAGATTTGATCAGCTTAACGCTGTGTTCCGCACTGCAGGGAAGGCAGAGGGAAACTAATGTAAAGACACTATGTTTAAATTTTTTCGATATTACGTGTTGAGTAGAGAAACTCAACGCCGCCAAATAAAATATAAATTTAATCATAGTTTATTTCTAAGTCTTACATTGTATCCCGCATATAGCGGCAGCTTTGCTATATAAGATATACTAGGATCTACAAGACACTCCATTCTCCCAGTATATGCAGGTTTCATTTAAATATTAATTGTAGAATAATAAAAATGCAGAGTTGTAATTGTACAAGATTATACGCTTTCGTTTTTCTGACGCGCCCCTTTCATATTGTTTTCTCTTCTTTTTAAGCTTCGCGCTGTATCCCGCTTTTAGCAGTGAAGATTTAGAAAGAAGGTACAAGGAATCCTAGTGTTAAGATACTCATGTCCATTGCTACTCTTCCGTTTCTTACTTTCCACTGAATTTTCGAGGCGTTGTGCGGTGAGTGACGGAAGTCAACGCCGTGATTTGGTCTCATTAGCAGAGCAAGAAATAAAAATATTAAATACACACGTTTACAGTCACATCATACACAGCACACACATACACACTTGTATGTGCTACACCACCACTGGTCTTTCCACTTTTAAATAACTTATACTAAAAAAATATTAAGCAAAAAATTTATGGAATATTAATTAAATCACTGCAATTATGTTCAAATATAGATACTTTAAAAATTTGCTGGGTTGAATTATATGGAAAAAGTATTAATTTAACACAATGGTAGATAGCGTGAGTTTAAAAATTGGAACATATATTCTAAAGTGGGTTGCAACAAGTACGGTTGTATGTATTTGAAACTTTTGAACGATTTTTATAAACGCTTAAACTTTTTATATATGGGAATAACGGTTATAAAGGTTTTAATTTTATGTAGAGCAATGTAGATTTGAATTCAAATTATAGAAAAATATTTAAAAAATATTTGTTAGGTATGACTGTTAATATTATATGTACGTACTGTTAAATACAAACAAGGACCGCAAAGGGTCAAAATAACAGTGCCTGATTTATTTATATGGATTGGAAGGTGAGTACAGCTCGATCGTTTTAGTAAAAAGATTTATGTTGTAAAACTTGTTGAGTGCCGACTCAACACACAATGTCTCGAAAATTCAAACTTCAAAAGTTTAACTAATCTTACATTAGGCTCTCTCTCCGTACTATTTGCGGGATAAAGCGTGACGCTATTAAAAACTACAACTTTCAAAACTAAAAACATGATTAACTTTTCTTCCCTTGCAGTTCCATCGTCAGATCTTTGTTAACAGGTGAAATTGATAAAATATGTCGATAGGAATCTAAAGAGTGAACTCTCCTCTAGAAAATTCTATAGTTATTAATAAACAACTCAGAGTTTCATTTTTCACGAAATATTGATGTATGTATATGGTGAAAATTGTAAAATTACATGCCCACAAAATAAAAGGAAGTGAAAACATCCTTGTTTCTTTAAATTTATATACAATGAAACTTGAGCCGCGAAATTTCATTATGAAGAATAAAAAAAAGGAAATTTACAAAGCCATTTTATTTTAAATCAATCACCATTTCCTATACGATTATACGCTCGTTGCATTTACAATTGTCGTATTACCGACTTTTATCTCTTTCAAGCTTCTTACGTAGTATTCGCATTTGTAGCCTTCCCCTAAGTAGTAGATTTTGCCTGTAAAGAAAGTTCCTTAACTATCATAGGCAATTTCAGTTTTCTTTTAAGTAAAGTTTTGTATAGTCTGACTTTCAATATACCCTGAATAAGTAGGCAATTTAATACTAAAATTATTACTACTACTACTACTATTAGGTAATTATTATATTAGAGTTCTACATCATTTTTCAATGTACTTTTATCGCGGAATTTAATTTTTAATAATTATTAATTTATAGGAGGCGAAAAAGTTATGTCACATAACACAATTAATAGACCATTAATTGTGTTATGTGACATAACTTTTTCGCCTCCATACTTAAGAAAACAAAATAACAACTTACGATCCCAGTAGTTTTCACCGTACTTCGTATGATTTTTTATATAATTATTGGTCATTGTGAGACAGTTTTGAAGGTTGAGCTCACAAATGCTGATGTAACTCTTGAATGTTTTGATTTCTAAAATGTAGCCACAAACTGGATTCATGTGAGTTCTGTAAATTGACATTTATTAATAATTATTGCGTTATCGGGGTTGAGTTCCACCACTTTTATTATGTGAAAACCCTAAAGCTGAAATGGAATCCCGTATAACAGACTACCTACTAATATCTCCTCAACTGCCACAAGACAGAGGATAGAAACTAATGCCACTAGCAAGGGGGTATTAACTAATTCAATCCTCTGAGTTCCAGGATGGCTTTTGTTAATTATCTAGAGCATTATAACCAAAATTTTAATTAGGTTTTGGTTACTTTAAGTTGTCTCAGCCTTGTCCTCTTTAGTCTTTTCCTTTAACCATTATCACTAAGAAAATGATTTCATTTGGTGACCTTTACTAATCTAAGTGGGTAACGGAGTGACTTAACACTATATTACCTCTGCCTACCCTGCTGTGTGCGGGAGACAGCGTGAAGCTGATTTAATTTAGAATTGATTGATTTAATTTAATTTGATAGTCAACTAATTGCCGCTCCTAATTTTACAAGTCTTCCACTACATTCTTGATTTCACTTAAGATCAAGCCACCAAAATTTTAGCTTTGCTAGAACGGTGTGTCTCTGTAAATTTAGATCGATCTTTAAATATGTTATACATTTCAAATAAAAAACGTTCTATATCTACAACAAAAATACGGTTATAATAAAAATTTTTATCGTGCATTGAAACGTTTCAATTCAGTACAATTTTTATTTGATATCAGACTTTTTATTGGACAATCGGATTTCTTGAAAGGGGATAGTCTGAAAACAATATACGGAAGGCTAAAGTTCGTCACTTAAGAAAGTTATTTCAAGGAATAAGAGTTCAAGCGAACGATCTTTACGTGGCGAAACTACCAGCGATGTATATACCTTATCTTAAAATTTCTTACATCGTTCTTGGTGCTTGGGGACAAATGATAAATACTTATTACGAAATTTGGATTAGATACCAGAATAGCTTAATGTTAAATTCTTTAGTTGTCTTTCTCTCCGATTAATATCGGAGATCACTCTTTAAGTATAAGCTGAATACTCAAATTAGCTTGGCTTGATGCAATCATCAATAATATTTAAGATAAGAGAAGAGTTATAAATAGAAATCAATTAATTTGATTCATATATTTAATATGAGAATTGACACAGTCATAGTGCTATTGAGCTGTAATGACAGTAAACGTGATCATTGTGGCTCAACTCTTACACAAAATTTCAAAATTAATATTTGTGTTAATTTTGTAATTTCAATTTAGATCCAAATTTATTCCGACTATATCAGTTACTCGTCCATAAAGTCTAAAAAACTATTCTAACTGTACTCGTAGACATCTGTTTCGATCGTCGTAACAGCTACTGTAGTCCTCCTTCAAGTTTTCGGGCAACTTATCGTAATCAATGCCTTCGAATATATGAACCGGTTTTTCGATGTCCGATAGTTGGAAGTCTGTCAAATGTGGGAATGGTAATGGTCGTTGTGGTCTTGCATTGAACCCTGAAATTGAAAATTTTGTACCACCTGATTGTATGGAAAATGTATGTTTATGATTTCTACTGAAGAGTATAAACTCTTCAGTAGAAATATATGTCAATATATCTATATATATTTATTAAGAATAAAAAAATAAAAAAAAAATATAATTTTCATCTTTTTTTTATGGTTCCATTTATCAAAAGGAAAAAACGGAACCCTAAAAGTATCACTTTGTTATCTGTCTGTCCGACTGTCAAGCCTATTTATCCCGGCATCGCGTGCAGGCATCATGCGGAAGTTAATACCATATGTTTAGATCTATAATCCCTTAAAGCACGGAAAAAATTAAGCTACTGAAGCAAAGGGGTCAAATGATATAATCGATATGATTTTGCTGCATTTTGCATGAGATTCGCCGCGTTTTCAAAACCTATAGGGTACTTACAAAAGGTAAAAAATCGGAAATGTAAAAATTTAAAATTAATGCTTACGTCGCCTATTTTTGTTATACATAAGTGCTTTTTAAATATTTAATACGTGAATTATAAGCAATGTAGTGAATAATTGTAAATAAAAAAAACCTGAATTGTAATCAGTATTGGTATATTGAAATACCAATATCGATAACAAAAAATAATATACAGAAAACAACAGTTTTACTCACCTATAAAACACCACATTATCGGTAAAATAATAAACCACGGTGACATTATTCGTTAGTTCAAAATCGACTGTTGCGTTATCAGCTTAAAATGATCTATTATAAACCAGAACCGATAAAAGGTTTTTAAATTATATAAATCGACGAGTCGTGGCCCGCAGCTTCGTTGGTAACGTAACTGTAAAATGTTTAATCTCACTCCCGTAGGATTTTTGGCCTTTTGATATTTTTTTTCTTTGCTCTGGTAACAACATAAAACACGGCGTAGAGTTGCGCCATTCAACACGCGATGTCTCCAGAATTCGGATATGGAGCAATTATTAAATATTATATAATTTATAGAATATAGTTGACATGGAAGGAAATGTAGAATATGAACGAGTCAAAGTGGAGTAAACGACTACGTCCATTCCACTTTCAGTCCAGAGTACCAGTGTAGTCATCATGTACGAAGTAAGCTATAAAGGCGGTATAGAAAATAAAAAAAGATTTTAAAATTATTGAGATTTTAATTTACTCCCCAATTTAAATTAATTAAATTTCGTTAAAAAAATATTTAATAAATATTATTATTACAACATATTTACATATTATATATTTCTTTATTGCATCTTATACAACTTTTTAAGCAACGTCGTGCTAAAAAAATTGTATACTAGTCAGACGCTGTCCCGCTGCGCCATGATGGCTTCTATATAATTATTATGACTATCAACATAAATTTTGATACTGATTTATTGAGATACCAAAAACAAATTTCAACGTGCAAGATTAGGGCAGGAAATTTTGATTACCATCCAAGTTATGTAATGAATGAATCCTTTCCTTTCTAAACTCATTGATATTTCATACAACTTTCCTTATAAGCGTTTGGGTATGAATATTTTTATAATAATTAGGATTCCGTATTTCAAAAGGTAAAATCAGAACCCTTATTTGATCTTATAGGTATAAAGGGACTCAGAATAAAAGTATTAATCAGCTCCACTCTGTATCACGTACACAGCAGGGTAGGCAGAGGGAACCTAGTGTTAAGACACTCCGTTCCCTCCAATAAAAGTACAATTTAGTACAAAATTTCATTCGTACGTCCACTACTATGTCTCCAACTAGACTGTTATAGAAAATAGAAACATTCCTAAGACATCTTAGAAAAATATAAAAGTTACAATATAAATAAAGAAAAACATCCGAAAATTTAAAGATTTATAGATTTTTACGAAATAGAAAAAAAAAACATTATAGAGGCTGTCGTACTGCAAGAGCACATGAGTGTGACTGTAACGTGGCGGTTGTGGTTTCGATCCCCACCTAAGGGAATGAATTATATTTTTTTAATATTTTTATTTCTTTACTCTGTCACCAAAGTAAAACCACTGAAAATTTTGGTGAAAATGAAATGAAAATTTAGAAAGCGGAGAACGGAGTGTCCTAACACTAGGTTTCCTTTGCCTACCGTGCTGAATGAGGCAGATTTTTTTTTAATTCATTATAAATTTACATTTTAATCGAATAATTTTAATTTAATCCATATCGAACAAAATGAGTTCATATGCCCGCAAACTATCTATTTTAATAAATTGTGCTTCCCACTTCCTACAATCCAGCTATTGGTACAGTACGGGCGTGCACTTAACCGTTTTTTTATAACCAGAATGACTTGGCTAATGCGATGGCCATTGGAAATTTTACTGACATGGCTGGCATCTACAAGTGGACAGCATCGGATAGACCGTAATGATCGTGTGTTTGATGCCCATTTAAAGGAATAAATAATTTGAATTTGTACTCTGTTTAAGACAAAATGTGGTGTTGAGTACAACCACTTAATGTAATATAGGAGACATTCTTCTTGAACAGAAAGTGGAGAACGTAGTGCTCAAAATCTGATCATAATTATTTTCGCAGTATTTAAAAATTAGATTGTCTAGCAAAAAACATGTTACATATTATTTTGTCTTAGAATGCGTTTTAGTCACTAAGATATTCCTCAGCATCTAGCCAAAGTGGCGCAAGTGGTTAAGTTTAATTCAATATTTCTATTGATAATTACGAAAAACAAGATTTTTTAACTTAGCTGTTAATAAAATATGTTATAAAAACAAATCGTGTTTATCTTTAGTCTACACTTAAATATTCATAAAATATATATATTAAATGAAACCTGATTAATTTAAAATAACAACCTCATTTTCAAGTGTGGTTTCGAATAAAACAGAAACCGTGTATTGGTTTCTAACCGATTGCAAAACGCAGGTGCGCGAAGCCGCAAGTATAAAAAATATTCATTTATAAATTAAATGTAATTGCTCCTTGTGAACACTTCAATGATATAATGTTATTCCGGTTTTTATTTAGCGAATTGTGTAATTCTCTTTAGTAGTCTTGTAGTATAAAAAAAGAAGAGAAGAAACATGTGGAATTTCGAAAATTGTGTAGTGTTTGCATGGATCGATATTATATATTTTGCATCGGTAAAAGTTTGCACGGAAATGGGCCTAATACCGCGTATCGTTACAATCTGTGAAGACCAGTAGCTGCTAAGAGAGGCCAATAATTTTATCCAGAGTGTGTGAAGCCTGCCGTAAAATATGATGATGGCAGCATAATGCAAAGCAAAGCTGTATAAACGATTTCTTGGTGCAATGAAAATTGTACTGAAGTTACTGATTGGCCTGCACTGATTGGGTCAAGTGCTACATATTTCACAGAAGGTAAACCGACGTGCCGCATTCGTAAGAAATAAAACTCTGAAATTTGGAAAAGGACGGTATCCGCAGTTAACGCTGCATGTAACTTATTTTGAATAATATTACTTAACATTGTCTTTATTAAATCAGCTTCACACTGTATCCCGCACACAGCAGAGTAGGTAAAGGGACTTCAGTGTTAAGACAGTCTATTCCAAATTTTCCGCATTTCTGGAGGCATTGCGTGTTTAATGGCGAAACTCAACGCCGCACTTTGCCTCGACAACAGAGCGAAGAAATTTATATTTTCAATAAATTAAAATAAATATTTCATTTCCTGTCGCGTTTACAGTCACTTTCTGTGCCCCTGCACCACGACTGTCATCAATGACTGACTGGCTTATTAAATAAAGAAATTAAGTTAATTCATATTTAATATTTTTTCAAAATTGAAGAATAATATTTGTGGTCAATACTTTTGATCAAATCGTTTGTGCAGCCCGGAAACCGGGAATAAATATACTACCCAATACAAAAAGATATTTCCTAAAACCTTTAGCCTTATAAAATTGATATAAATAAGAAAACATAATATCTGTTTATCTCTAATATGCCTTTTAAACCTTAACAATAGAGCCATAACGAAAAAACTATTAATATAAACACCAAAATTCATTTTAAGCATCTCAACGGAACAATTCAATAAATGAAATAAGTCACAATAATGGTTGTACGAGGTACGTTCCCCATCGGGCGATATGAAAAGATTGTTCGTACTCTGTACAACGGAAGATTTGTAATTGGCAATCTGCGTGGCGAGTGTAGTCGCGTCAAAGAGTATGTGTATAATGGACATTCAATATTTTCTTTAGCTTCACACTGTTTTACATAGCAGTGTGGAGGGAACCTGGGAATCTAATATTAAGACACTCTGTTCCCATTAACATTACATTTCCGTCTCCTGTTTCCCACTTTCTGCCGAATTCTGGAGGTATTGCGTGTTGAGTTGTGGAACTCAATGCCGAATAAAAAACACTTGAAAATAATATTTTTTTGTAAAATTTTCTTCTCCTAATAGGTTTTATTAAGGAAAAGAACCTAGTAATAAGTAAAACCTAGTAATATTCCATCGTCCAAAATTTTCATGGCAATATATACCACACACCACAACACAGAAACACACACTACCACCACCATATACACACACCGCACCAACACAGAAATTATAAACATACAACATTATATGTGTATATACAAGAATATAAATGCTTGTATATTTTTTAGTAGTATCTTGCCGGCTCTGCAGTCTGCTGAGAACAGGAGGACTTTTTCAGAGGCACTGGGCTTCTTAGAGGATTGATTTTACTGCTATTTTTCTTTATAACTTTATGATTAAACAGGTATTTTAAAGGTGTATTTGAAAAAAAAGAGTATTTTAATTTCTGTTTTCCTTTTCTAATTTCTTTTCATTCCTACATGTCCTCCGGGGATCCTCTTGATTTTTACGTTACGTTCCTCCAGTATCTCTGATACTGTGTTTTATTGCTCACTCATTCGTTCGACGTGCCCAAACCTAATGAACACGTTCTTCTCAAATATTTACAAATCTTGTACTGAAATGTTATATTATGAAACTTACATTTTGTGTGATCTCTATGAGTTTTCTAACTTTTTAATAATTCCTTGTACACTGAAAAAAAAATTCTTTTTACGAAATTTTTATATAGCAACAAAATTTTAGTTACTAGGAAAAACTGGTATAGCAATAATCCATCACAGGATGTCTGTAACAATATTTTTTAAACCTAAATATTTTTTTATTCAACCTGTTACGTACACAGATATGAAAGCATACTATATTTCAATTCAATAGTGGAAATAAAATATTTATAGAATTGTAAACAGAATATCTATTTCTAAATACACGTAGAAATTGGAATGTAGCTGAAAACAATGTTATATTTAAAAAATATATTTTTTTACTTAAATAGTAACTGAGATTGATTTATAAAAAAAATACAGTTATATGATATGATATTATTACCTTTTTTTCTCTCCTTTCCTGTCTTCCTAAAGAGAAAAAATCGGAATTTTTTTATAAAAGTTAAGCATTAAATATTTCAAATAATTTGCTAGAAATTCTATTAAGTAATTGAAATTAGAAATTACTGTTATTGTTATTAATAATCATATATAATTAATCAGGCCATCAGTAGCGCAGGGGCACAAGTGTGCGACTGTAAGCGCGACAGATTGTGTGTTCAACTCCCATTCGAGGAAAAGAAATTTCCCAGGTTCCCTCTGGCATCCTACTATTTGTGGGATATGACGTAATGCTAAAAAACATAGTTGACGACTATAACGCTTAGCTTTATACATATACAATAGTTTCAGGTCTGATTTTTACTAAACACAATGTTGCTAGTTTAAATTCATCCCTTTAAAATTAGGGTAGCAGGGTAACCAATAGGGATAAGGTGAAGGTAACTCTCAATATTCTTTTTCCGATTTTTATTACTGCTCAAATTCAAAACGTTGCGTATTGACGGAAAGAAATAAATGCAGATTTTTTTATTACCAGACGACGATTATGATAAAATGACATACTCCTAAAAAACGAACCTACAACTATAGTACATAATGAGCCACGATATATCTATATGCTAACTATAATAACACAATCAATATCTAACAAAAGTTCTAAGATTAGAAATAAAGCTTCAATTTAAATTAAATTCTCAAATAAAATGCTTTTGAATTTCTTTCTAGACCAAATAGAAGTTAGTGTTGACCTAGTGTTCTTTATAAAGTGGTAAGACGATCCAACGCTCTTGGACGTGCTAATGTAACAATATATGATGTATTACGTAGCTGTTTCATTGAAATTATAGCAGTGTCGATTCTTCTTTTAAATTTTATTTATTAAAGGTACTTGTAGCACAGGCAGCGTCTGACTGTAACGCGACGATTGCGGGTTCGATTCTCACTCATAGGAATTAATTATTATCAGTTAAGTAATTAAGTGAACATTGAGTTTCACCAATTAGCATGTAATGTCTCAAAAATGGTCGATGCATAAGTAACGGAGTGTCTTAAATCTGCCTACCTAATATATATAAATAAATATGACATCAAATTATATAATATCTTATTATTCTATAGCCGTTTATATAATAAACAACAACAATCTACTATACATAGGCTATAAGATCGAACATTACGATGATCGACAATGGAAGCGAATTGCCCATTCTACTCGTAAAGCAATCATAGCTTAGCATATTATTGTCATATCCATAAATTATGACTCTATGTTACAGTGCTATATTGCGATCATAGAGATACATATATTAGAAATGGCAAACGAGGTTGAAAAAATAGTTTCATACTGTAACTTCATATGTGATATGTATATCGTGGTAGGCAGATGGAACCCAGTGTTAAGACACTCCGTGCCCCACGCATTTTCGAAATGGTGCGTGTTGAGTGATAGAACTTAAAGCTGCGCTTAGTCTAGTCCCCTTAGTGGGGATGGTATACACGGTCAGCAGAAAATATTAAATATTTCATCTCCTCGAGTGGGACCCGACGCCCCAACCCTTAACTTTTACAATCACAACGACTGGCCTCATAATGGAAATTACATATGATAATTCTAAATAAATAATGAAATAAATCTATGAGAATTTATCATCTGTACCCACTATTATACCGACAGTACCGACCTACATACACTTTGCATTCATCCCATTGCGTTCATATTCTGTTTATGAATGTGACTGTTTAATGATTTGATAACGTGGATTCCTGGTTCGGCTGCAATAACACGCGGTTTTAGTTCTACTAGTGTTAAGTTTTGGGATTATTTGCTTATCAAATCAAATTAGCTTCACGCTTATGTTGTTTTTTTTTACTTTCACGCTGCATCCCGCTTATAGCAGGTTAGTGTTAAGACATTCCATTCTTCTCGTATTGTCCAATTATAGAGAACACCCAACGTCGCGCTTTGTCTAGTGAGAAAATGAATCCATAAAGGTTGCTTTTAATGTCAGTCACTGCGTCACTATGACCCTAAAATTCTAATAGGATAAATCTGTTCGGTATAGTTTTTAGACTGTTAATGGTTATTATTTATTTATCTTCTTTCATGTAATAAAATTATTTAGTTTAGGCAAAACTAAAAAAAACTAGTTTTTCTACACCAAGAGCGTGTAGCACGAGTTATGAGACAAATTATGTCAACCTAAACTAGAGTAGTCTACTACTACTACTATAGTAGGCTCTGAAGTTACCACTATTCAAATCCAGATAGTATATTTTGGTTTTGTCACCTAAGCTTTTCATAAATGCCATGTTTCATGATAATACAATTATTAAACTTAAAGTCAAATTCAGTTTTTTTCCTTTTTATTACATACTAGCGATCCGCTTGTGACTTCGCTCACCTGAACTATACTATCATTTATTTACTAATGTGAATTATTTTCGTTTTTTAATGACATTATCATTTTAAGTACAATATGTATTCCTACATTGAGAACTAATATTTTATCAGAAATTTGGTCGAACTAAATACTTTAAATTGACATAACTTTTTTACTTATAAGCTGATTTCAATAAACTATATTATATGTTATGTTTGCCAAAATACTTCAGTGAAAACTACATTAAGGTACGAATTCACAGATAATCAGATTGACAAATACCCCCAATAATAGCTATTTTCACATATCTTCCATGCACAGCCATAGATCAGTTACAATTTTAATATATATATTGATTTATAAAGTGTCTCAACACTCTGCCTACTCTGCTATATATACAAGATACAACAACAAAAAAAAAACTCTCGCGCTGACCGCCGAACCGCTCGGACGTTCCGTCTTCGTTCCAGTGGCTCTGCCTAAGTGCGTAACCGATTGTGCGCGCGGTGTAGAGGACGCTCATGCGGACTCCGCTATCGTTTGTGCGTGTTGTGTTGTGTAGTGCAGTGACGCGCAGTGCTGTGTTGTGCTGTGGTTTCTGCCCTGCCCCGCCCGATCCAGGAGAGGTATAACTAGGTTTAGTTTTTATTTCTCTTTTATTTTTCCGTTTATATTTTCACCCCCTCAGGGTTTCATAATCCGATATGGACGCTTTTATTCTCGCGTTACCGAAGGAAAACCTCGTGGAATTCCTTAAAAATCACCATACGAACGCGTATGACGGGCTCGCGGTATTCGCCCAGAATGTTCAGGTGAATGCACCTGAACTACTGGAGGGTTCGAACCCCTCAACTAACGCTCCGGCCACCTCCATTACGGAGATAGATATGGCCGAGGACTTCACAGACGACGGTTTCGAGACCGTCGTCACCAAAGCGGCGAAAAGGAAGGCGAAGGTCATTGAAACGGCCGCGCCTTCCAAAACGCCCAAGAAAACGGCCAAAGCCAAAAACGCCGCCCCTGACTCACGGGTCAGCAGAGGCGGCTCCATTTCCCCGCTCCCGGCGGGCAAAGCTAAGGTGGCCCCTCAGGCCGAGCCCCGCGCGCCTTCTCCAGCGGCCCTTCAGGCCGAGGCCCGCGCGCCTCCAGCGGCCCTTCAGGCCGAGGCCCGCGCGCCTCCAGCGGCCCTTCAGGCCGAGGCCCGCGCGCCTCCTGCGGCCCTTCAGGCCGAGGCCCGCGCGCCTCCAGCGGCCCTTCAGGCCACCGCGACCGCGAACCCACCGACGGCCCCTCAGGCCACCGCGACGCCAAGGGTACGTATGCCCCCGCCCGTCATAATCC
>DWQW01006983.1:0-15581 GCA_018249695.1 Heliconius erato demophoon | reverse complement strand
TTTTCTTTGGTTCTTCGCTTATTCGAGTAGTAGATTAGTTAGATTTTCATAAATTTCTTGGTGTGGTGTAAGTTGCGGCCCTGCGCGGCATCGGCATAATATTATTTAAGTATTTATTATTTAAGGACAGAATTGTTGGTTATTTCATTTCGGTTGGATGGTTATCTATACCGTTGTTATACACTTAATAAATTAGAGTTTTAGTTTTTTGGGATTTTATTTGATATTACTCGCAAAACTCATCATATTTAATGTAGAAAGGACTTTAGTTACTTCATATAGTATCTATGTACGCGCGCAAGGAAAACGGGTAAAAAGATTTTTCCCGGGTAAATCAGTAAAATTGATCACTGAAAGTCCAGTAAAAATTAGTTCAGTTATTCTGGACATTAGCTCGGGGCAATAGAAAGACAGACA
Organism: Heliconius erato demophoon; assembly: GCA_018249695.1. Classification (NCBI taxonomy): domain Eukaryota; kingdom Metazoa; phylum Arthropoda; class Insecta; order Lepidoptera; family Nymphalidae; genus Heliconius; species Heliconius erato. The sequence continues at coordinate 15,164 of DWQW01006983.1, read as the reverse complement.
GAGACAAAAAATATAATATTTTTTTTATTGTATTTGAGTATTACTTGCACTTGCTAAAACATAGCACAACACATTTAATTTTAATTCCTTTAAATATTTATTTCACTTTGATGATATTATATGTAGCTGGTTTTGTTTAGTTTTTTTATTAATATTTTAATATGATTACGTTTACTTATAATTTTTTTCATTTAAATTAGTTAAATATTTTCAAAAACAATTTCATAAATATATCTAATAAGCATTCGTATAGTTCAAGCAGGCGAAGCCGCGTCCGGGTCCGCTATATGTATATAAAAATTGATATAATAAGTTTAATATAAAAGTAGATTTATAAGTAGAAAAAATAATTAGGCAAACTAAAAGAACATCATATTTTTCTATTCATACATCAGTATACAAGCAAATGGCGTATCTCTATTTTTTATACCTACCCGCAAAATATTGAAGATAAAAAAATTAAGAGTGTAAATAAAAAAAATAAGTTTATTAACATTCTAAATATATGTGTATCAGCTCACTTATATTATCAGCATACATCATTTATATCACCTCTTGTAAGATGAAGATATCTCTTGGATTATTATATATGTGTCGAGGTTTAGTAGTGGCAGTGATATATTCTTAGTCGAGACATATATTCAAAATTAAATATTTCATTTCTCCAAGTGGATATCAAACCCACTACCATCACGTATGCGTCTTGTGCTTCTACGAGACTACGACCTTGTATACGTAATTAAATTTATTTAAATTAGTAATTTAACTTTTTATATACAATTTATAAACAAATTATCACTTTATTACGGGTTAATGAATAGATTACAATTAATTAAAGTAAATTTTAAGTTTACCTTGAATATGTTTGAAGAAAACTAAAACTGGTTATAGCTTTAGAGAGTTTACCAATTAAAATAGTAAAAATTGTAAATTATTTTTTATATTGTCCGTCCGTTCGTCTGGCATCATTCCATTCCATTCCACCACCATTCGTGCGCGAGTCCTACTCGCACTTGGCTGGTTTTTTTTATTATTTAATGATATAATAACATTTTGTTTTTTTATTTCTTTCAATGGAATTAAATTCACAATCACAGATTTTATATTTTTATAAGAAAACATTAATTGCGCAACGAAAGCATTTAGAGCGTGACTTGATAATTTGAAGGGACCTTACTTAGAACCTTCACACAATCACGGTAAACAGGTGCCTATAGACAAAATATTAGTCTGTCGAATGACTACATCTAAAAATCGAAGGTCGTTACCGTCCACGTACCCCCAAAAAAAAGTAAAATTAATAACAAAGTAGAAATAAATGAAATACAATTTAAGTATTAAGTAAGAATACAATAAGGTTGATGACAGTGGACGAGGCGAAAGAGGTATGTAGAGACCGCAGCGTTTGGCGCTCCGTTCTCTCTGACTATCCCGGTAGGGATAAAGCGTGAAGCTAAGTTAAGTTAAGAATACAATGTACTTGTACAATGCGTATTTAGTATATTACCAATGGCGGTACATTATAGGTTAATGGCGACATGGATGGATGTTTGTTCCACTCACGTTAAAACTACTGATCGTATTTAGATGAAACTTTATAAAATATAGTTATAGCATTGGAATAACACATATTATTAATGTATTTTGTATAGTTTGGCTATAATACAACAATAAGTTTAAGCGGTCGGAACCGTACGTGGGTCGCTAGTAAGTAATAAATGTTTGTAAAATGAGAGGAGAGTGAAAAATAAATTGATTTATAATTAAAGCACTGATAATTATCGTCTGATGATAGTGACCCAAGTTTTCGATATGAAGAACAAAATATACACATACACACAACAACACAACTTCCTTTTTAATCTGAATATATGGATATTTCCATATATTGCACAATGTAAGGAATTGTGCAATAAAATCAAAAAGTTTCTAATATAGAAACATGATTTAGAAAATGTGCAGTATTTGCACAATGAATAGAGCCACCCACATAAAAAAGACCAATACCAACACAAAAAGTTAATTATGTTCTGAAGTATCTCGTTTGCCGTCTTGGCACAGTTGTACACACGATGTATCTACATACCTAAGAGGTCTGACGCGGGTTTGTTTACGGCACGGGGAAATTATTTGCAATGGCCACCCGAGTATTTGTGTCAATTTTGTGGAGGAAGTTTGGGGGCCCAACATAGATTCTCTAGAAAAGGTAGAGGTTGTCGGTTTTTTATGCTTTTTTGATATTGTATGTTACAAGGCATGGACTTTACGCTGCGTTTTGTTCAATTTGATTGTAAAAATACTATCTACTGATAATATATATTTCTTCACTTGCAATTCACAATTTCTAATGCGGTTTATTAAGTAATGAAAAAATCTAACAATAAATTATTCTTTTCTCCATTTCGCATTTATATAACCAATTAAATGGGAAGATTTAACAAAAACATTCTCAAAATGGAAATTATATAAAATAGATACATTAAACCGTAGCGTTTGGCGCTCCGTTCTCTCTGACTACCCCGCAAGGGATAAAGCGTGAAGCTAAGTTAAGTTAAGTTAAGATACATTAAAGTGACCTAAAAAAGGTAAAAAATTGATATCCATGAGTATAGAGTATTCTCTATACTCTATAGTATAATGTATTATATTAATTTTGTAAGTGCATGTGTGTTAGTTTGTTTATTTATACAAGTTTATCGGATATCAAGCCATATTGAGATGTTCTTTTTTTATTAAAGTAAAGGTATATTGTAAGGGAGATTATAACTTAAGAATCCTTAAGAATCCTTAAGGCTTTGTTTTTGAGATATAAATAAAATCCACATTTTTCTGGAGTCGCACGCGCACTACCTATGTAATTTAAATTGGTTTAATATTTGATCAACACCTTCGACTAAGGAATAAAGTTAAATTTATAATAAAAATGCACAATACATCACCTAACAATAAATATATATAAAAAAGTTACTTACAAGTCCAAAGGATAGAAGAACAGCACAACATATTTGCCCTTGTAGTCTGAGAGAGCTACGTCTTTGAACTCGCCGTTGACTACAGCGGTGGTCTTGAACTGGGGCGCCGGTTTAGTTAGCTGGAGGGGCATTTTGTTGAAGCTGGAATTAATATATTACTTTTATTAGTATACAGCAGTTAGGCAAACGGATGATCAAAGGCCACGGCGTTAAGTTCCGTTACCTAGGTCCTCAAAATACAATAAAACAGAAGCTAATAATATTTCATAGTTTTATGTTACTTCCCTTTATAAGAAACAAAATTCTACTACATACTTATAATCAAATCACTTATATCAATAGTATCAAAGGTTACCGCTACAAAATACTGATATAAAGTTATCTAAACTAAAATTTACTATATAACGTCAATAAAATTGATGTCATAATAATTCTAATATTATTAGAATTAACTTATACATAATAAAATTTATTTTATTTATTAAAAAGTATATATATTTTTAATAATAATAATTCATTCATCATATAATTTCTCTGAGATTGTAGTAATATTATCTCAGGAACTACTGATCCAATTTAAAAAGTTTTTGTTTACCTACTTAATGTACCTACAATCGGTTACCTCGAGCACTTAGAATGTATCGACTTTTGTGCCTACAGGCGCATAAATATATTTACCTCTCTTATTAATTTTATGAATGAAAATGGCATCTCAAAAACGATCTCAGATTTGAGAGCGGTTTATAAATACAAATCTTAGTTATTTACATTTGACCACACGATTGAAGCAGCATGTAGTACTTGTATTATAAAGATATGACCTATGACATGTTTTATAATTGATGATATTTTAACATACCGTTCAGACGCGTACTTGAGGAAAATACCCGTTAGCTATATATCATTTAATCCCACTGGAGAAATTGTTTATATTTTAATAAATTTAAAAATAAAGTTAATGTTTTTAACTTAATTAACTGCAAATTATGTTAATGCAATTTGCTGATGGGCAAAGATAATCTATCTAATAAGCAATTACTTGTATAGTATTTAACAAACTCTTAATAACAGGAGCTTCACTATTTTTCTGGTAAAGCAGAGTAGGCAGAGGGTACATAGTTTTAAGACACTCCGTTCTCCATTTCCCACCCAATTTATAAGATATTGAAGAATCATCTTAATATTTTTTTAGGTTCTTGCTGTAGCATATATTTCATATGAATAATTTAAATATTATAAAACATCAATTTAAATATATATAAGATAATTCATATTTCATATCTGAATAGTGCATAATAAAGTAATAATCATATAATTAACGCGGAAACACGTTTGTCGCTGAGTTATCTGTCAATAATCTGTAGATTATCACTTTGGTTTTCACACCATAAATCTATACTAATATAATAAAATTAAACAGTTTATTTGTTTCTTTAAACGCTAAGATCTCTGGGTCTAACTAGTTTGATTTTTTTTTTACGAAAGCTACATTCTTTAGGAGCGCTATAGGGTATATAACATTTCGGTGTAAGTCTTAGCTAGCCTTAAATAACGAAATAACAATAATAAGGAACGCCATAGAATTGAATTGTGCGTGCACTTTCTCAGAATTATGAAAACAAGTTTTTCATTGAATGTATCAATCTGTTGGCAAATGCAGCATAATAAAAGTATTATAGGTGGTATGCAGGCGAAGCCGCGAGTGGGCCGATAGTGATATTATTTCTTTTGATGAAATTATAATAACACGTCAATACCACCACCCAAGACTTTGCCTTGAAAATTCGGCGGAAATTGGGAAACGGAAGTAACATGGGAACCACTCCTCCATGGAGTCCAATCACTAGGTTTCCAGGTTTCCTCTGCCTGTCCTGCTATGTGCGGGATACAGCGTGACGCTAAAAAATATTTTAAAAATTCATATGTAATGTTCCCAACATTGTCTCCAACAACGAAATGTCTTTACACTAGGTTCCCTCCGTTGCGAGATACAGCCTGAAGTTAATTTCTGTGTTATGTTATTAAATAATCAGGATTATAAATTTAAAGTATTAGTGTAAAAATTAAAACATTAATGGAAGTAGGCAGAAGACCTAATTTGTTCCTAAACTCAACCCCTTTCTACCAGAGCGGAGAAATGTAAATGCATCATTCCGTAAGCAGGCATCAAATCCTCGGCCATCAAATTTACTGTCATACTATCGCACTGAGCCCCAGTGGCTCTGAATTTGATAATAATTATATACGTATCTAATTTAGCTAAAAAATAGCTGTAATGAAATTTACTAAGAGCTAGTTTCAACGGTTACGAATAACTAACCCAATATCCTCAAAAGTTCTCAACAAATATACATTTTGTTTAATTTTCCCAGTAAGTTTCCATATATCGCCTAGTAAATTCGTTCCATAATAGAAATACTCCGTTAGACAGCCATTGTTAAACATGTTCGTTAGCGTTACTTCGAGGTTAGACACCCTGAGAAAAAGCAATTCTCATTTCCATTATATACAATGCCTAATTACTTTAAGCTTTAGAAAGTAAGTAATGAAATAATAATTTTACTCAGGCTTAAAATTTAATAATTGGAAATGTTATTTACACAGCATTTGAACTCGTATTCACAGCATTTAAATATTAGAAGATTAATTGAAAAGCGTCTAATTGTATACGGCGTTGAGTTCCGCAATGCGCAAAAAATACAATAGATAAAGTTATCGGTAAACCAATGGCCACACAACCTGTCGGCAACTGTACACATGACAGGTTGCAAGTTCGACTCGAGGAAATTAATTTTAAATGCTTTCAAATCCTCCCTTTGGTAACGACGCAAAACGCGGCGTTGAGTCCCACCACTCAACAAGCAATGCCTCCAGAATGCGGCGGAAAGTCTCCACTTTCCGCCGAAAGAGAGTGTCTTAATGGGAATGGCGTCTCTTAGCACTAGGTTCCCTCTGCCTACTCTGCTATGTGGGATAAAGAGTAAAGCTTTAAAAAGTTATGAATGAAATGACTTGGCACTTATAGCTATATAATTTGCTTTATCGATCTATGTTGTAAGACAAAAAAAACCTAAAATATTTATTATTCTAATTACGAAAATAATACTTGAAAATATAATAAAATTAGATTGTTACACATGTACGATATACGATAAAGCAATGTACGATACAATATAGATTGTTGATATGTAGATAATTGTTACGTTCACAGATTAGATAGCTAACAACTATTGCATCAGATGATTTGTCAATTCTTATTAAGTTCTAGCGACCCGTTCGCGGCTTCGCCCGCTTCAACTACGTAACTAATAATTATTAATTTACTAATCTGCATTACTTGTGTTTTCTAATAATAATATCTATAATTCTAAAAATAACATCTGTACCTATTTTAAAAAGTATAATAATAAAACAATTACTTATAGTAATTTCGTGGAATAACATTCTTTAAAATAGTATAACTAGTTTATTTAAAAACTCATGAAATAAAACTATTGTATTTGTTAAGTGAAGCTTGCCAAATATAATAATGAAAAAAAATATTTGTAAAAACAAAAACCCCGACTGCATCAAACTAAAAAGAAAATAAACAAGCCCAATAGTTTATTAGGATTAACAGTCGGGACCTCTTTAAATTATGCGGGGTTCCTGGTAAAGATTTTATTGATTGAAGAATTACTTACAGGTCCCGACTGTTAATCCTAATAAACTATTGGGCTTGTTTATTTTCTTTTTAGTTTGATGCAGTCGGGGTTTTTGTTTTTACAAATATTTTTTTTATTTTTCATTTTTTTGTTAGAATTTATTATGGTAATGATAATCATGATATACCTTTTTGAAATCCTGAAATTGAGCTCTTGAATTTGATACCCATATTGTAGTATTCGAAACGAAAATATTTTTTTTCACTAAGTCCAATGGCGTACCACAGCCACCATGATTATTTTTTATTAACGTCACCTATCTAAGAACACTTGGGCCGGTAATACGAATCTAACGATACCTCAAATATGTAAATCCGTTCAGCGGTTCTGGAGATACGAGGTAATAAAGAATATTACATACATACAAGATACGCGCGAAAAACATAACCCTTCCTTAGCAGTCGGGAAAAACTGCAATTAAATCATGTGTCATCATCATCAATGAGCAAACGCTTAGGCAAAATTTAAAAAATCATTGTTTTTGATTCTATAACGTTATTAAATGACATTTTTTAAATTATCATTGATGTACAGATACCGATCCGTCACAATTTTATTGGCAATATAGATTAACTTATTAAATGGATAAATATGTACGACACTATGATTTATTGATATAATTTTTTTTGGCGTATTGTAAAATATTTGAAGTTTGCCATTTGCGCATACATATGTAAAACAACTAAGTACCTATTTTGAATAAAACCATTTTACGTTTTCTCATATTATTATATGCATATCCGACATTTCGGATCCTCTAGTCCATATTTCTGTAGTTTATATTGTCTCTATACTTGCGCAAATCAAGCAAAATGTTTCAAAGAAAACAGAGAGTATAGTGTTACATCTCTCCGTAAAATAATTTCACTCCGTTTAAATAACTGTTAGATATAAAGAAAACATTTCTTACAAATAAAAATATTCACAAAAGAAACAAACCCACCACGACTATAATATTTAATCTAAACCAAAAAGCATATTTCCCGCAATAGCAGTTTGGATAAGCAGAGGGAGCCTAGTGTTAAGACATTCCGTTCCCCACACACCGTCCAATTTTCGAGACATATCTTATTGAGTGACGGAATTAAACACCGCGCATTGTCATATTTCCAGTGCAAGGAAGTAAAAGTACTTTAAATAAAATATTCAATTGTGATTGTAGGCGGTGCTAGTGGCATTTTTCTATAAAAATAAAAATATAATTCCGTACCTGTCAAATACGGTAATAAGACAAATCGATCGAATATCGTGTAAATTTGACCTTACTGGTAATTGACGTGGAAACAATCAATGAACGAAACCTATTTACTTTTTATTTCTTATTATTGTGCAATACCCAATAATGGAATTACAGAACAATGAATTTTATTAGTCATAAAAAAAAATGTTAAAGAATTGTTGTAGATTCAACCACACACAGGGAAATGGCTATATGATTACTACATATGGGAATGGATAAATAGATTTCCATTTGGTCTAAAACCTAGATTTAAGCAGGATTTAGCAGGTTAAAATATTTTGAACATTCAGCGTATTGATTAACTGTTTAATTGTACATGTGACTGGCTTCAAATTCCACTGAAATAAATATTAGTAGATAAACACTACATGGTTGTCTGTTTTTATTTTAAAGTCGTATTATTAAGTAACAAAAAAAATTTAAACTACTGGAAGACTCATCACTACCTTACTATCTACACAACTGCAAAATTACAATCAAACTAAAAAAACTAATTAAATAAAGTCTAATTATTCATACTGTATCTTTCATTGTAATTGTAACCAAGAAGGTTATCTTAACAAAAAAAAACTTTAACATATTATTAAGATAACATGAGTAATAAAATTAAAATGTAATTCACCTACAATCAAAACTTACACAATCATATGAAATGAGTTTCCGCAAGCTATTCACCCGAGTAATTAAACACCTTGCATATTTTAACATATATGTATGTATTTATTTATTTAGTTTCACTCTAACTACCTACTCTTTATTCTGGACATAGCAGAGTATTCAGCATTGTGTGGTGCAACTAAACGCCGCAATTTGCCTTGTTATATATGAGGAAATAGAATTCCTTAGTGGGAATCGAACCCACAGCCCGTTACTATTCCAGTCACACACTTATACCCTTGTGCAATGACTGGCCTCAATTTATTTATATGATATAAATAAGTATAATGCAATATGAAAAAATTCAGACACTCCAAGTCAATTAGCAGAACTCAAGTGGAAATCGAACCCACAATGCTGTCCCACTAAGTCACAATGGCTTCTGTGTTAAGACCCTTGCTTGATTTTATTGCTTAATATTAAATGGAAGATCTCAAGGTAAACACTGATATAAGAAGTATTTCCTTGAGTGTCACTTGTACGTACATTTATTTAATTTATTTAGTTATATCCCCATTGCATTGTTATGTAATAATTATGTTTATGTAGGCACCATGATAAATTAAACATGGTGTTGAGTTGTGCACCACTCAACGCACAATGTTAAGATTTTAGCTACTCTTCTATGGCAATGATAGGAAGGAACTAATCTATAGCTATGATCTTCATAACAAATTCAAAGAGATTGCTAATATTTAATAATATTTATCATAAAAAATCATAATAGTTTTATGTCCAAGGTATACAAATTATGCAATATATTAAGAAGACCACTTTAAATCTGTATAAAAATTATAAATACAACTGTCAGTTACTACTGACTACTAACCTCTACTCCTAGAGATGTCAATTAGTATTTAACTGGTATTAAATCAACATAAAACATAACTATTAATATCATAAATAAATATTATACATATTAGATTCACATTGTATTCCACATAGCATGGTAGGCAGAGGGATTTAGTGTTATATATATTATACAGATCTAATAACAATTAAATTTTTAATTACTAATTTTCTTTACTGTTTGCAGCTGTAGATAAATAATTAATTGTTACATCTAATTAACTAATATATTCTCTAAAAAACTAAATAAAATCAATAATTTAACTATTATCCAAAACTATTATTTTTATAATAAATAAATAATGGGAACCTTAAAGAAAATGGTCTCATCATGGGCATTAAATGCTTAGGCTGTACAAGATCCATGCTATCTACTTCATCACCACGGCAGTAGCATTTGTGTTCCATTGACATTGTTACTTGAAATTTATTATCTGTTTCATTTATTAAATAAATTAAAAATGTAATATTATGCTATAAATGTAATTATTTTTCAATATTATAATTAATATCAGTCACAAAAGTTATATTATTTATCATAAAACAACATTAACATCTTATTATAGAAATATTTTTTATTTTTTTTATTATAGAAATATTTTAAAACGAAACGAATTAAAATGAAGTCTATATTTATTAGAATGATCAGAAACAAAAATTTAAAAATTTTATTATAAAAAAATATATGTATAGCACCAAAATAAGGAAAAAAAGAAATTAAAAATAATTACTAAAAAAACTGATTATAATAGAATAATCATTAACTGTTTAATGCTTTATCATGCACAAGGAACATGACTGGGTGATAAAAAAACCGCTAGAGAGATAAACATGCAAAATTAGTTAGAAATTACTGTAATATCATTGTAGTTCAACAAAAAACATGTTTAATTTCATAATGGAAACCATATTTTAAAGTAAAAAACCAAAAACCTAGCCCCATCACCAGATTACTAAATAAGAAACAAACTTCTAGAAAAACCTTCTCAAAGCTTTATTCATTATAATATAAGCATAAAATAATCTAAATTTAATATTTTTTATTACATATTTCATATGTATATGTACCGCATCTACCCCCCAATACGTGCAATCACTAACCTGTCAATTAGTAACTTTTTACAGACATTCTGATTTATTTCACTGTCGGATTCACTCCGCTCTCTTTTCCTATTCTCTTGCATCATGTTAACCTTTGACCCTACATTATAATTTACCATGAAACAGCGGTAACGGTTAATAGTTACTGAACAAACGTGATACCTTTCAAAACTCGATGTTTGGAATAAAATTTGAAATATATTATTAACTATTTAAAATATAAATGTCGATAATTTATAAGAAATAACGGTTTTTTTTAACTTTTATGTGGTAACAGTAACCGCCACGAAACGGCATTGCTACCTTTCTAGATGAATCTTATACAATTCTAACAAGACAATAGGATAGTCAAATACAACATTTAAATTATACATATTCTGCCATATATATAGTGTGCCATTTAATAAAATTTGCTTAACAATAGTATAATAAATAATATTTATACTTACATGTAAAAATAAAACAGTAAGATGAATTAATAACAGCAAACCGCTAGTGACGGCGTGAAAATGACAAATGAACACCGGTTTAATTTTAATTTTAATACCGGTGAAGGCAATGGTCTAAAGTTGCCAGTTTTATGTTCTTGCTTCATTCTTTGAAAATAATTACCTATTTCATATTTGTTGAATACTTATTTGTTATGAAAGATTTTTTTTATTTGCTGTTTTTGTTATTTTAAATATTACGTAGAAATTCTATAGTTTTTTTTATTTGTTTATGTAAAAGAACCATAAAGGTAAAACTTAAAGAGTGAAAAAAATTAATAAAAAGGAAGAGCTTTTAAAATAAATTTCAAATGTAATAAAACTATATTAAAATGTTGTATAAAATTAAGAAATTTAATCTGCATCTGCAACACTTTTATACTATTCTACCTTTCTATTCGAAGTAAAATTTGTGCTCATTTTTTTATTATTATAAAGCAATTTCTTTATTTTTTTTGTATATTTTTATATATCAATACTAATTACAAAATGTATGATTCTACAAGTCACGATTATTGCACAATGTATATTTTTTTTACATGTTCGTGGAAAAATGAGAATATAAGCTGGCAGCCCGATAACCGGAATGCGGAAAGTTGAAACTGGCACAGATAAAATAACATAGTATTAAATATTCTTAATAAACTAAAATAATTTTCTTAAGTTTTGAATTACTTTGAAATAGTTTATTTAAATTAAATATAACTTGTATTTTGGTTAAATTGCAATATAATATTGAGTACAGCCAGAAAAATATAACAGTAACGCCCAACACTAACAGCCACTATACTTCAGACTTATCAACATACAACTTCGTAGTAGTTATGGCAATGTTTTATAGATGGCGCTATATAATATATATTGTTATAAATTATGAAGTCTATCGGGTTTAAAACGAACTCCTTTTAAATATTTCTTAACAAAAAATAAATTTTAAATTATTTTCTAATATTTAAAAAAAATTGAGGCCGTCGTGGCACATTGGAACAAGCGTGCGACTGGAAACGCCACGGTGGTGGGTTCACAGAATCCTAATTGATAATGGAGTATCAGTCTTAGCACTAGGTTTCCAGGTTCCCTCTGCCTACATATATACCAAACAGTTCAATTCTTTGATGAATTATTGATCAATTATGATAATTAAAAATAAGTACTATAGTCTACAATATATACATATTTGCATTTTTTTTATAACACAAAAAAAAAGTTGTACTTTACGTTCACGCTGAATTCCGCATATAGCATGGTAGGCAGAGGGTATCTGGGAACCTGTCTCTCTCTTCGGTTCTCTATCTTTCACCGTATCTCTTATTGAGGAGTTGCGTGTTGAGAGGCGGAATTCAATACGCAATGTTTAAAAAATTAGGCGGTGTAGTTTTCTTCTATCTTTCTGCGGGATACAGCGTGAAGTTATAAAAATAAACTTTAATTGTACTGTGTACAGTATCTAAAAAAATATACCTAATTCGAAATCTTAACAAGATGGATGGCCACTTACAATGTTTGCTCGGATGACCGATGCCTTTGTTTTCACTGTAACTAATTCATCTCGACGACAGTTCTCTTAATTAGATAATATCTTTCCTTGTTTCGTACTTAAGTGGGAAAATTTGTGGAGAAGTACCAACCGTTTTTTGTTTAAAGAAAATATAGTAGTTCATTATTATAATCGAGGTAGTCTGACTATTACTGTTATGGTTGGGTATGGGTTAAATCCCCACTTAGAAGTAATATTTAAATTGTGTTCATTTCCTCTGCCTTGTTAGACAAAGCACGGCGTTGAGTTCTTTCGCACAACCCGCAATGTCTTGAAAATTTTCAAGTAAAATACGGAACAGTGTCTTGACACTAGGTTCTTCTTCCCTTTTGCATACTGAAGCTGAAAAAAAGTTTAGTTCATTAAGTTCATGTACAACATATGCTACTTACAGCGTTTTATAATAATTCCTATATATTTCTTTTCGCGTTAAATGGCGGAACTCAATTCGTTTTATCTTCTTAGCAGAGGGAGGAATAGAAAATAAACGTAATCGTTCCCCCGACTGTGGATTGAACCCACATCCCCCTTGTTTAGAGTCAGTGACACTGTGCCACGTATATTGTTACGTCTAGATATATTGTAAACCCAAAAATTTTATTATTACAACCTGTCACTCGCACACTCCGTAAAGGGGTACTTCAATCAATAAAACACACAAAGCGTTGATATCATCCATCATCAGGCACTGCTCCGCTTCACCCAATAACTAGTATATTGACATAAGTCAGTATAATAATAGAAGCCATTATGGCGTAGTGAATTATCCTCTGACTCGCACTTAGGCGACGGTTGTGGGTTCGATTCTCATTTGTCAATATAAATACTGGTCAATTCTCCGCTTTGACAAAACAAACCGAATTTTAAAGTAAAGAAAGTTATGGATTTTTGTTTTAATTTTTATGGTGACAATAAGCTTAGTTGCAACACCCAACATGCAATATATCTAAATGAATAGAAAGTGGACAACGTATTCAACTTATCATTGAATTCTCGCCTGCACTATAATAGAATAGAATAATTATACGTTGAAGTATAAAAATATATATTTAAACAATATTTAAGTACCTATATATGTAGTAACCGCCACGGTGCAGTGTCTGACTGTATAGGCGACAGTTGTGAGTTCGATTCCCAATCGGGCTATTAGCTATTTTCATTTTCTCTCCTTGGTAAAAAGACAAAGCGCTACGTCGAGCTTGGGCCACTCAACACGTGGTCTTTTAAAAAAGGGAGGGGCAAAAGGGCAAAAAATGAGGAGCAGAGTGCCTTAATACCACTAGGTTCCCAGGCAGGATACAGAATAAAGCCAAAAAAATCAATATATAATAGTTCCATACGTGAAAAAGTAAATAAAATATCCGCTCTCAGATACGAACGCCATGTTTAAGTTTTATACAGTACCTACCTCCACTCTACAGTACAAGCGTGTGAATAGTTTGCAACTGAATCGTTTCCGTTTATTCATAGTCAACAAAGATTTCTATTGAATTCTGCACTTTATTTATAGAATTGTTATTTAATGCTGGATGTAGACAATTCTCTTTTCCTTTCGCTTGTACTAAAAATGTCGAGCCATTTTTGTCTATACTAATATTGTGAAGCTGCATTTATTTGATATAATTAAATTTGACGGAACAGGGGGAACGGAGGGTCTTAACACTAGGTCCACCTGCCTACCCTTCTGAGTGCGTGATATACACGAGCTAATTTTAATAATTTTATGTATATTTTTTATGTATAGCTTTCTAAGTGATAGGACGTAGTGGTATAGGTTTCTTTACAGATTGAGATTGAATTCAAAATACAAGGTTCCATCGGTACAAACACCGATCGCGTTTTCAGTCACAAATTGCGCGACGAGCGGAATGTAGTTCAAACATCCGTTTATCAAATCGACTGTAATAAATACTAATGTACCAATATCGTACACAGTAAGATCTTCAACGGAGCATCACAGTCTATCATATGTATCACTGCCTACCAATTATTAATCGTCACCTCCAAAGCGTTTGCTCGGAAAATGAAAGGATATTGAGTTTGGCCCTCCCAGATTTAATTTGACGCGCTTTGCTAAGCGATTCGGTTATTTTCTCATCTGATGTCGTGTTACGCTCGGGTTGGCATTTTTTACGCTTTTTACGCTTCTTACCGTTACCTTGGTATTGAGTTTTAGATTACCTCTTAAATTAAAAGAAAAAGAAAATTCAAATAAAAATTTACTACCAAAATGCATACTATTTTCAAAAAAATTACAAATTCAATTTTGTCCTCGATCGGGGTAGACGGAGGGAATCTAATGTTAGGTAGCTTCTTTCTACACTTTCCGCCTTATATATGAGTGATTACGTATTTACTCACAGTACAGTAACACCGCACTTTGTCTTATTACCTAGCAGAAGGAAATGAAAATCAATTATTCCCCCAAGTGGAAATCGAACCCAAACCGTACGTTTATAGTTAGAGGCTCTGTCGCTGGGCCGAAACGGCGTCAAACACTAAATACAGTATTTTCCAATCAATTGTAAAACTTTTAACTATTGTTTTGTTTCCAACGTTTATTTGGTACATTCGATAATTATTTTTAGTGGTGCTCGTTGCTGCTTTTTGTAGTGC
>DWQW01006982.1:0-15582 GCA_018249695.1 Heliconius erato demophoon | reverse complement strand
TCAACACGCAATGCCTCCAGAATTCGGCAGAAAGTGGGGAACGGAGTGTCTTAACACTAGGTTCCCTCTGCCTACCCTGCTGTGTGCGGGATACAGCGTGAAGCTAATTTAATTTAATTTTTTTTAACATACTTTTAAACTATAAACAATTTAAAAATCTATAAATTTAAATTATTGTAAACAAAATAGCTTTACCTTTTATGAATATGGACGCTTCAGCCTCAATCTCGGGGTATCCATCAACGCTCGCCTTGCATACGTAACGACCGGTGGTGTGAGTGTCCACTGTTAAAGTCAAATTTGTTGTTCTGCCGACGCGCTGTAACAAAAAGTATGCTTATTATTTGCACTTAATTGTAGATAGAGTTGCGGAACTTAACACCGCATTTCGGTACGCCGCCGTAACTCGTGTGGAGATCGAACTCACAAACATCGTGTCAGTTAGATTCTACTTCATTGCGAACAGCTGTAGTTAAGAATAAACTAAATATAAAAATATAAATATTTGTCATTATTTTATTGATTCCAAATAGAGATTTTAAATATTTTTTTTATTTTCTTTTAGATTGACATCATTATGCAACATCACATAAAGCAGGTAAGGCAAAGGGAACCTAGTGTTAGCACACTCCGTTCCCACGCACCGCTTAATTTTCGAGATGCCGCGCTTTGTCTTGTTACCAGCGCAAGGGAATAAAATTAATTCATTTTCCCGGATAAAAATTGAACCCACAGCCTTCGGGTCGCAATCGGATGTTAAACTACTGTACCACGACAGCCTCTACACTATTACTACTTTTTCTCATAACAGTAAAATATTAGTACAATCGTATGTATTATGTTATTTGATTTATTATTCATATAAAAATAAAGTAAATAACGAAATCCCCCAAAGCACCTCAATTAACATGGTTAAACGGCGCGCCATTTGTAGAATTATTTCTCATTAGTATAGTATTTAGCTTTTATTTCGATATATGTGCTGGTTTTTATACAACTTATATAAATAAAAAGTTACTACCGTGCTCCCCTTCCCATTAATAAGTAATACGCGCTAGTATATGGAGTTGAACGCCGCATTTTATCTAAGCTGTCAGATATAGTGTATCTGCGCTATATTGGCATCAAGCAGCAAGCCGTGTTTTTTCTTATTAAATACAGAACGTCAATAATGGAACCCTTGTTAACCTTTCGTAAGTCGTGTCATAGAGATACAAGCGTGCGTCTGTAAACGCAACAGGTTGTGGGTTCGATTCCCTCTTAAGGAAAAGATATATTTAATATTTTTATTTTCTCGCAACCAGTAACCAGGCAAAGTGTTCGTTTGTCTGTACGTCTGACTTTTCTTTAAGATCTCTCTTTTATAATTTAAGTACATGTAGGTAAGACGTAGAACTGATTAGTCGTTGATTCAGATAAAACCGAGACTATTAAGACATTTACTATACCTACCCTTATCTTGTAAGATGGCTTATATATTAAATATACTAAAATATGTGATTATTATAACAGCGTATAAGCGTAATTTTTATTTTAATGTACAAATCCTTAGCAATGTCTCGAAAAGAAATATTCCATTACCTATTATATTCTTAAAATGTTATAAAAATATTATATTCTTAAATATAACTATTATATTCTTATAACATTCTAAGAAATGTTCCCATTAAAATTCACGTTTATACTTTCATTTCTACATAATAATTTATCATCTTGAACTAAGTCGCTCGCTGTCACGTCTACGGTACAGGACTATTTTTATTTTTTTCCTTACTTTCTTCGGACAAAATTTAAAAAATATTCTTTTTACGACGCAACGGTTGTTAGTTATGAAATTGTGTTAGTATGAAAATCAGGTTGACTGCTTTGCTATAATGGCGGTTGAGGGTTCGATTCCCGTTCGGGATATTTATTATAGTTACATCAGTTTTAGTTTTAAATCTTGCTGAGAAAAAGTCCAAAGGTGAATGAAACATGCAATGTCTCGAATTTGGACAGAAAATGGAATTCATTGACACCAGGTCTCTGCTCACACTGATATACAGGAAAAAGCAAAACCTATTGAAGAATATGCATCTCGACCCGTATCTCGTGACTGTATCTCGTTCAATTGGTGCAACAATGACCTAAATACGCTTTTTTAGCTTTACTCTGTATCCCGCATATAGCAGGTTAGACTAAGAAAATGATGACAAATATGTAATGTAAATTTTATTAAAAAAGCAATATATTCAAATGCAAAGACTATTTACTAACTTAGATTATGTCTCATATGCTGATTGCAAATACGTCATTGTTGCTCCAAAGAATTTAAGCTCTACATAGTCTAACGTAGAGTAACTTAAATATGTAAATCTAAGAAAAAAAATCGCTTATCAGCTTCACGTTGTATCCTGAACTCAGCAGGGTAGGCAGAAGGAACATAGTGTTAAGACACTCCGTTACCCACTTACCGCCAAATTTTCGAGCCATTGCATATTGAGTGGCGGAACTCTACACCGCACTTGGCCTCAACACCAGAGCGAAGAAATGGAAATGTAATTTAAAATAGGTATTTCATTTCCACAAGTGAGGATCGAACCCACAACCAGTCGCGTTTACAGCCACAATTTGTAGCCCTGCCCCACGACTGGCCTCTTTAAATCGCTTAAATGTACAAAACAAAAAACTAAAAATAATATAAGAATATTTTTTGTTAAGTTTATGAGACTAGTTTCGCAGTTGGAAACAAAATGAAATGTCAGGACAAGTAACGGAGCGTAACTGTCATTTTTCATCTTCCCTTACAACGTATGGGTGCTTTGAAACGTTCCTTTGATAGAAACGAACTTTACAGTTTTTTTTTATAGTGACACTATCTACGTATTGTCTATTTTTGTTAGTTTGTTTGTTACGTTTATTTATATTCAGCTTCACGCTGCATCCCGCACACAGCAGGGTAGGCAGAGGGAACCTAGTGTTAACACACTCCGTTCCCCACTTTCTGCCGAAATCTGGAGGCATTGCGTGTTGAGTGGCAGAACTCAACACCGCGCTTAGCCTTGACACCAGAGCGAAGAAATGGAAATATAAATTTAAGTAAATATTTCATCTCCTCGAGTAGGGATCGAACCCACAACCAGTCGGCTTTACAGTCACTTAGTGTGTTATCTTATATTCAATAAAACGAAAACGTTAAAAAAATAGAGGTGCGTCACTTTATTTACTATTGTCCTAATAAAATATCAAATATTTTAAATGCTTAAGTTTGTATGTCGTATTTTATTTAACAAGATTGAACAAACATATCTTATATATATAAATATATCCTCAAAAAAGATTCAAATTTGCGACCGTTTTAATCAAAAGCAAGATAGAAAGTCTTCGTTTTCAAGAAAACATTCCTTATATTTAATATATAATATAACGCAGTATATTACCAAACTAGATGTAGGGGACATAACAAAAATATCCCCATAAGCTGAATTTCAATCTACTACCATTAAACAACATAAACAAATAAATACTTACAATGTTAGTGTCCTCTTCATAATGCAGCCATCGTATCTCAGGAGCTGGGTACCCGTCCACATCGCAACTTAACGTGGCCTGCTTCCCTATTTCCGCTTCCACGTCCACTGGCAAGTGCCGGAACGACGGTGGATCTATGAAGATTTTTATAGTTTTAATATTTTGTATATAAGCAAATACATCACTTATTCTTTTTTTTAAAACTTTTTTTTTAGTTTCACGCTGTATTCAGCACGTAACAAGGTAGGCAGAGGGAACCTGGGATTCTAGTGTTAGGATACTCCGTTACCATCAATACACTGCCGTTTCCCATTTTTTGCTGAGTGGTCTCAACGCCTCATTTGGCCTTGTTACCAGAGCGAGAAAATGAAAAAAGATAAATGAACCCACAACCTGTTGCGCACGCTTGTACTTCTGTACTACGACTGATCTCTTTTTCAGTGATACATATCCTATAACAATTTTAACAATTTTAAAGTGTTTTTTTCACTTTGGAAAGAAAAATACATTTTAAGAACTTAGAATATATAAAATTTTGAAGATAGATGGATTTAAAACAGTGCCTCTTGTAAAACATCCAAGCGATTTGATCATTGAGCCATAATGTCTCTTTGAGAGTTTGAGCTACGTCTAAATTCTTATACGTACGTTCGTTTACGTATGTTGTTATCTCTGTGTGTTCATTTTTCTAAAAAAGTATACCTAATTTCCAATAATTTTGTTAATATTTTTGTATAATTAATTAGCTACGAAAACCAACCCTTGTAGTTGTTGACTGTCCAATTTTCGAGTCATTGCGTGTTACGTGACGGAACCCAACGCCGCGCTTTGTCACCTTACCAGTGAGAGGAAATTGGAATCCTACGTAAATACCAACTAAAAATAAATACGAAATGCGCCAAAAAATACCCAATTTTAAAAGAACCATAAAGAATTTTCTTTCATCTACGAAAACTTCTAGTCACGATGGGTATTGTTTGAATTACACGAAGAATATACCAAAGTAGAAAGGTACAGTAAGGTCGACAAGTCGTGGCCACTTTGAGGTTAGCTAAAGAGGGATACGTAGACTTGATTTTAAGATTTTTCTTGCTTTTGATAGTTTTCTTCCTAAGTGAAAGATATGCTAAAGATCAATAAGCCTAACTTCAGGACGGCCACGACTCATCGACCGTACTGTAATACTTACAAGTAATCTCTAGGGTCTCCGTCTCTTCGCTCTTGCCGACGTCGTTGAACACCATGCATTTTAAAACGGCGCCGTTATAGGAGCGCGATATGTTCGGTATTTTCTGTATGAAATTAAATTTTAATTAACTTTTCTTTATATTTTAGTTGAATTTAACATTATATTGGATGGATAACACAAATAATAATTAAGAGATGTTTAACATTTTTAAATAGTTATTAATAGAATTACTTATGACTTAGTTATATAAGGTAAAACTAAAAATGCGGGATAAAGCGTGAAGCGAAAAACGACATATTTTTAGCTTCACGTTGTATATCACATATAGCAGGGTAGACAGAGGGAAACTAGTGTTAAGATCCTCCGTTCCCCATAGCTGAGTGATTAAATGAAAATAATTCGTTCTCTTAAGTGAAATATCTTTAGTAAATTGAATCCACCTTTCCTATAGAAATTCCTTCCATTCAATGTATGGATGTGAGAGGAACTTAAATTTATTACAGTTCTAAATGCAAGCCAAAGTATTCTCAATTCTAATTATCGCATATATAGATGTAAACTTTCTTTATACTAAAAGAAAAAAAATTACAAAAAAAATACATTCATAAAATTTTATTGAACACTCGAAAAATGAAAAACTCAATACAACTGACATTTTTAAAAATAAATATCAACAACGTTATAAAAAAATACAACAACAAAAGTAAAAAACAAACTCAAAAAGAAACAGAATATATAAATAAAGATTGAAATCAAATGAAATGAAATGAAATGAAAAAAAAGAAAGAAAAAAAATTTCACAATAACTCAATAACAAATTTGAACGACACTTACCAATTCCGATGTATTCCCAATAATTGACTCATTCATAAGCCATCTGAAAGTGAGATTGCTTGGATTTGCATCGGCCGTGCAACCTGCGGAAATATTGCAGTTTTAACCGATTGTGCATAAAAATGTATGCACATTATTAATTTCGAAGAATACGGAGAGCGTTAACACTAGATTCTCCGTGCCTAAACCGCTAAGCCTTAAAAACCCTTTTTTTAAATATTAACCGATCTGATCACAGGTATTAACTGGCTGAAAATGATAACAATATTTTACACGAGATGAAGATCTATAGGGTTTTTCTCTTTTCGGGTTTGGAAATATGGTGAAACGCAATGCTGCATTTTGATTATCTTCTAAAATTATGAAATTCTCGAAATTCTTAAAATAAAAAACAATATTTGAATTTTTCATAATATACGTAAATAAAATTACGGGCGACGACTAGTCCTTTATAAATTTCTTATCAGAAAATATAAAAAGCGTGAAACAAAAAAAAAACATTACTTTGAATTAAAACATTTCAATTTAAAATAAAAGTTGGTTAAAACGGAAAATGTCGAAAGAAAGTCAGCATTTCTTGGAGGGAATTACGAAATGTCACGGCTGTCACCTTAGCGTAGATGATTCTTTATTATATTAATTTAACAGATTTCAATAAAAGAAAAAAGATAATATATTTTTTTAGGTTTTCGCTATATCTCGTACATAGCTACCATAGCGAAGAATCTAGTGTTAAGACACTCCGTTCCCCATTTTTCAATCAATTTTTCAGATGTTGCGTGTTACGTGGCGATACTCAAGGCCGCTCTTTTTCGTGTTATCAGAACGAAAGTAATTAATTTCCCTGAGTGTAAATCGAACCCACATCCATCGCGTATACTTCAGATGAGGTTCCGCTGCGCCACGATGAATTTTGAAGATTACATGTTTACACTATTACTTGTAATGTATATTTTTGATTACACAAAATAAGAATATTATATGTATATTAATAAAAGTATGTCGATTCGGATTCGGCAACCGTACTTTAGCCCCACTCTGCTTGTCCTCTCAAATGTAGTGTCTATACATCTATATCAATAATATAAAGCTGCAAAAATAGATATATTAAGTATTTTATTTCCTCGTCCGGGAATCTAACCTACAACCTGTCGTACTTACAATCACACACATGTGTCTCTGCGCCATGAATGGCCTCAAAAAAAATATAGGATTTAAGTTATACTTACTTATAATAAGATCTCGTCCTTCTGGTACCCGTCGACCACCCTTAACGCGAATTTTCACTTTGGGTGCATACTTAACCTATGAACAATATAAAATAATTAGTAAATTAAAATACATATAACAAATAGGATAAAATATAATATTTTATTTTTTTATATCTAGACTAAAATGGCGTATGATGGCTTCTTACTATATATATGGCTGTGGGTTCGATTCTCATTGGATGGGGTCCCTCGGGGGAAAAAAGGAGTATCAAAACACAAAGTTCTCTCTGCCTTTCCTGCACACATGCGGGTTTAAGCGTGGACCAAACATTATAAATTTTTTTTTTATCTTCACGACGCTTCCCGCGTATAGCAGGGCAGTACTAGTAACCTAGTGTTAATACACTCTATTCCCATTAAGATAAATTTCAGAAGCATTGCTTGTTGAGAGTCGAAACTCAACGCCGCACTTATAATAAAGTTTTTCACTCGGAACAAAAAAGTACTCAATTTTTCATAAAACTAATAGACAGATATGTTCATAGATTGTAGGTTATTTCAATAGATCTGGTTGGTAAAGTATTTATAAAAAAAACATATGAAAATTAAATAAAGCCTATAGTTAAAATGTTTAAAGGATTTAAATAACAGCTAATAATGTCTAAGTTAATACAGATTAAATTGATTGGATAGGATTAATCTCTTTAAGCGTAAACAACATTTAACTTGTTTTACTCGTATATCCTGAAACCGTCTGTAAAACTCAAATTTAAAAAAAAAATCAAATCAGCTTCTCGCTGTAACCCGCACGAGGCAAGGTAAACAAAAGGAACCTAGTGTTAAGACACTCTGTTTACTCCATTCAACGCAACGTTTTGTTACCATAACGATATGAAAATAATTCTTTCCACCAAGTGGGAATCGAACCTACAACCATAGCGTTTAAAGTTGCTGTGCCGATGCGTTACGTATATTGATGTAGTATATTATGATATTTATAGTTATCGAAATTACATACGTGGCTCCAAATAAAGCTGCGTACATTTTTTTTTATTTTATGGTTCTATAAGTATTTCACAAATTATTTTTTAGCCCCACACCGTATCACGCATATCACGCATATAGGCATATAACCTAGGTATCTAATGTTACGACACGCCGTTCCCATTAAGACTCTTCCGTTCCTCACTCTAGGTGGAATTTTGGAGGTATTGTGTGATGAGTGGCAGTAATCAACCCCGCGCTTTGCCCTCTTACCAGATCGGGGAAAGGTAAATATTAAATACTTTATTTCCTCAAATGGGAATCGAACTTAGAACCGTGTTGTAGTGCTTACAGGCGCACGCTTCTGCCCCTGCGTCATGACTGGCCTTTCCATAAAACAAATAAATATTTAAAACATCATACAATTCCTAATTTACAAAATACTTTATTAGATAATATACAAAAAATGCTTCTCTTTGTATTATTATACACGTAATAAAAATGTATAAATCAATTTATTTTCGTAGAACATTTTATTATTCTACGTAAACAATATTTCTGACAGAATAGAATAAATAATAGAAAATTAGATATACATAAATATTAGTTGAAATTTCGTAAGCATTTTGGAATAATGGTGAAATTATTTATTGATTTCAGGTTTCCACTATCATTTATTTCAATTTGAAATGTATTATATATAAATATTTTTTTGGTATTTGCCTTTGATTTTAAAAAAATCGTGTTTTTTCAAGTGCAGTTTTTCACACGATACTAAAATAAAAAAATCTTTTGTCTTTCTATTAGCGTCTATGAACTAATCTCCAGAATAGCTGAAACGATTTTAATGAGACTTTTACTGGCCGATATAGGAGGTTATGGAGTCGATATACGCTATTTTCTATCCCAGAATTCCCACGTGATAAGGGTTCACGCGAGAAAAACCACCACCACGCGTACCTAGATAGATATGAAATAAATAATCATTTACCCATTAAATACGATAAGTTTTGCGACTTAAATAAAAAAAATATATGGAGAGCCATATTAAAATAACCAACCAAATTTTACTACATTTACTTAAATAATATAAAAAAAAAACCCACGGTAGCTGCCACTTCAAAAATAAGCTAATAATAGCTGGTTAAAATAAATGGTAGTAGACTTCTATATTGATTATCTGATTAGAAAAAAGACTATTGGGCTGTGGAAGTGACTGTAAAAGTGATGTTTGTAGGTTCGATACCCGCTCGGGGGCGTGATTATATTTCAGTCAATTTCATGGCTCGGACTGATTTGAATTCACCCATACTTAATTTAGAAACAAACAATGTCTTGATTTGGACAGACAGTGGGTAACCTGTGTACGTCTTAATACTAGGTTCCCGTTAATATGCAAAACAGTGTAATAATAACTACTAAGATATAAAAATACATTTAAATATCATTTTTTCGTAGCTATTCCGTAACAAACAAACAAACAAACAAACAAACAAAAATTGTATAAAACCTAATCTAATATAGAAAAAACATTCATCCCGGAACAGTAACAGGAAATTTATAGTCCGTGTAAAATTAAAAACGAAAATACAAAACCCGAATAGATTATTGAAAATACTGACCAAGATATATCCAGGTTTTTTATGGCTGTGCTCTGTTCGCTTTATTTATAGCTTTTTTTTTCGCTCATCCCCATAATGAATTTTGTTTATAGCCACATTTTTATTGAACGTAAATATTATATATATTTTTTGGTGGTTTAGTACTTTTGGTTATTATTAATAATGTATAGGCCAGTCGTTGCGCAGGTGTGGCATGTAAATAGGTTATGGATTCGATTTCCACTCGAGGAAATGAGATGTTCAATATTTTCATTTCATCGCTTTGGTAACAAGCAAAGCGCGGTGTTGACTTCCGCAACTTTACAAATAATGTCACTAGAATTCAGCGGAAAGTGGGGAACAGAAGTATCTTAATGAGAACGGATTGTTTTAAAACTAGGTCTTCAGGTTCCCTTTGCCTACTTTGCTATATTTAAATCAAATCAGCTTCACGCTGTATCCCGCACACAGCAGGGTAGGCAGAGGGAACCTAGTGTAACACACTCCGTTCCCTACTTTCTGCCGAGTTTTGGAGGCATTGCGTGTTAAGTGGCAGAACTCAACGCCGCGCTTTGCCTCGACACCAGAGCGAAGATATGGAAATATAAATTTAACTAAATATTTAATCTCCTCGAGTGGGGATCAAACATACAACCAGTCGGTTTTACAGTCACACTTTGTGTACTTTGCTATATGCAGGATAATATATAATAAGGTCTGATATTTAGGGCAACGTACATTATATAGCACCCTACAGTTGTTAATTACTACGTTAGGTAATTTTGTGGTTTAGAAATCCCCTTCCCCTCTTACCTCCTACAAAACAAAGCGCGGCGTTAAGTTTCGCCATTCAACACACAATGTCTTTCGAGTGGAAAGCGGACAACAGTGTAAAGTACTAGAACTCTATTATCTCATAACCAAAAAGTTATTTTTATAGTTAATTATTTACTTTGCATTTTAAATATTATCTAGAAAACTTAACAAAATTACACCACGCCATACATAATTCGATTAAGTTAAAGCGAAAAGTAATAATTTTAGTTGAAAATTTCTCATTCACTGAGTAAAATGAACGGTAGCGCCGTCCGTCTATACATTTAGTTCAATGAAACTTCCGACCCGTGGACGGTTGATAGGTTGTTTATTTTATTTGACTGACAATAAAGTAATTGACGTTTTTGTATCGCGATACGAAATAAACGCCTTAGTCGAACCGTAAAAAAATTCAAATTAAACATTCCGAATACTATTAGTTTTGTTGTCCTTTTTAATTTCAAAGGTTAGTTATTATAGTTGAGACCGTTTTAGTAATATGGAATAGTGTCTGATTGTGTAGGTTATGGGTTTGATTCACTTTCCGGGGAAAAAGGTATTTTCATTTTCTCGCTCTGGTAACATGACGGTGTGTTTCGTATTCCCCAATATTCCCCATTCGTTGGGTAAGAGTATGAAAGTAGTAAGGTAGGCACCCCAAGGTACTCCACCTTGGGGTGCCTACCTTCCTTATACCACGGAACTCAACGCCGCGCCCCCATATGGTAATCAACGATCAATCCACCTTTGCATTAAAAGTTAGGTGTAGTCCCGTTGCACCACCATGTTCTAATACATTGAATATTAAAAATATTGTTTGTATATACATCACGTGAGTGCGTGTTATTGCATTCTAGCGTCCACTTCGTTTTTATAGAGAAAAAAATTGGTTTGATATAAAACGGTTCATGTAATTAATATGTAGTTTTGTATATAGTTTAATTTTTAAAATACCTATATAATTATTTAGAGAACTTAAATCACAGCCTTAGTATTACAGCAGTCGCTTTCAGCCTTTATCTTTGCCATGCCTATTATAGGTACGCAAAAGGAAAAATCAATGCTATACATCAAAGAAAATGTCAATGATAGGGCAGGGTTTTAGCAAAATGAATAGGATAAAAGAAACAAAAATTATAAACCTAACAATTTCCATACATGAGCTGATACAAGCCCGAATACTATAGTGGAAATTGGGGCTGAGTATGTAACGTGTCTATAAAAAAAAAATAAAAAAAAATTAGGAAAATATACATGCAAAGGGAAGACTCTATGGCTTTGTGCAAAGAAGAGATTATAATAGCCGAAGAAGCGTTGTCGAGGAAAAACTGTGCATTTGAATGTAAAAAATAATACATTCGTTCCCAAATTGGGAATCGAACCACAACCATCGCATTTATAGTCAAACGCCCACTACTTTGTAGTATAATATCGTAAGGGAAGTACCACATTTCCTTACCTCCCTTCTACCTACCTACAGAAAATGTTCATAAACAAACAAATGAAATATTATTCATGAACTACCTCAATGAAAATTTATACCTGACATTAGAAAGCTACAGCCCGCCCTAGATAGCCCATAGCAAAAGTCATCTCAATATCGCTATATCGTCCATCGGACTATAAAAAGTAATTGGGGAACCCATAAAAAGGGTTCTTATTTTATAGCAAACGAAAACACCTACATGATAAACGAACCCCACTCTGTGATAACAACAGGCTGAAGTGTATATATTTATATTATAAAGATTTGCATATTTCTAGAATAGATATTACCAGGTAGGCCAGTCGTGGCGCAGGCGCACAAAGTATGACTGTGAAGGCGATAGGTTGTAGGTTCCCTGGAGGAAATTATGTTTTCATGCTTTGGTGACGAGGTAAAAGCGCGGCATTAAATGCCGCCACTTAACACGCAATGTCTCCAGAATTCCGTGGAAAACGGAGAACGGAGTGTCTTAATACTAGATTTCCTCTATCTAGCCTGCTGTGTGCTATTAATGGCAGTAAGTTGTAAGTTGTCATAGTCATTCTTCGAGGCCCGTCTCAATTCAAATGTCACATTTGTAGTGAGTTTGATCACATTTGAGGTTTGTTTGATTTTGATTATTTTTATTATATCGTTTTATTATTTAAACAAAACGTGGTGTTGTGTTTCGTCACTTAACAAATAATTAAAAAAAAATGGGAGGAAAGTGAGAAAGGAGTGTCTTAACCGTAGGCTATATTTAATATTTAGTTTTTTCGTCCCGTATATAATACGATAGACAGGGGGAACTTTGTGTTAAGACACTCTGTTCCCGATTTTTCGCAGATTTTTCGAAACATTGTCTGAAGCAGAATTCAACGCTTCACTTTGTCTTGTTACCAGGGTGATAAAACTAAAATATTAAACAATTCCTTTCTCCGATTGCGAAACGAACCCACAACCGTCGCGGTCACGGTGTGCCACTGCACCACGACGGCCCCAAAAAGAATAATTTTTACAAGTTTTAACATTTATTATATATAAATTCTTTTTCAGTAAATATTAAGCTATATCCACTGTAACAGCAATAGTTGTAACGTGCAGTATAAATAACGTCCAAATAAATAAACATTCCACATCTAAATGATTTAAAATACCATTTCCAGTATCCATAATTCCGTGACTTGAATCGTAATATCCTTTAAGCGGGCAAAGACAATATTTATATTATTTTGTAAATGTAATATTGTGTTTCGTTTTATTTTCCTTTATTTTTCAAAATGGTATGGTGAAGTGGCAGGTATGCATTGTTCGCAAATATCTCGGAAACTGAAAGTCATGTTAGGTCGTTGCTTTTTTTCAATTCAGCTTCGCTTTGTATCCCGGATGTGCAGAGACGCCAAGTGTTAAGACACTCCGCTCCCCATTTTCCGCCAAATTCTTATATCATTGCATGTTAATTGGCGAATCTCAATAATGCACTTTGCCTTGACACCAGAGAGAAGAAATGAATGTATTAAATGTTTCATTTCCTTGAGTGGGAATCGAACTTGTGGGTCGCCTTTATAGTCACGTTTGTATCACTGCGCCACGACTGGCATCGATTTTTTAATTTTACTTAAATTTAACTTAGCTTCACGTTGTATCCCTAGCGGGGTAGTCAGAGACAACGGAGCGCTAAACGCTCTCTACATACCTCTTTCGCCTCGTCCGCTGTCATCAACCTCTTCATACATGCCCTCTGGGGCGTCCTCATGCTTTTTAAGTGACCTTTATCCAGATACTGTGTTTTCGAAGGTCAACCGAGGTCTCGCTCTACTTCTCTTATCACTCACTTTTCCTATTTTTAAAATTTTATTAAAATATATTCCAATTAAGGGAACTGTATAAGTTTTTGAAATATTGTATTCACGTTTGGTAATTACTTATAACCGACAGAGGGAAGATAATAGAATGTAGGTATTCTGAGGTCGGTCATGGCGCAGGGGCACAAAGTGTAACTGTTAACGTGACTAGTTGTGAGTTCGATCCCCACTCGAAGAAATTAAATATTTGTTTAAATTTATATTATATTTCCATTCCTTCGCTCTGGTGTCGAGGCAAAGCGCGGCGTTAAGTTCCGCCACTCCAGAACTCGGCGGAGATCGGAATGTCTTAACACTAGATTCCCTCTGCTTACCCAGCTGTATGCGAAATACAGCGTGAAGCTGATTTAATTTTTTATTTGAGTATTTTTTTATGATTTTGATGATTTACTTATTTATTTTAATAACCACAATTATTTACTTTACTCCTTTAACCATATTTATACCCACAATTTCAGCAAAAACGTACAGAAAAGGCGAAAGCTTAAACGGCAACCAGCGAGACCCACACATTCTTTTGAAGCAACCATAATACTACGTGTACCGGCACCAGAATGACCTCTTTCTGTCAACTGGCCTTTCAACCTAATTACCTGATTACAGTATCTATATACGTACTGTTTAGCATTAAATGAAATTTTGTATACAAATGTATTCATATTTAAGCCTTTTATTAGTTAATATTGAGGTCGTAGCAGTGGGACAGCGTCTGACTCTAAACGTGGTGGTTGCAGGTTCGATGTCCATTTGGGATATTCCATAGTGTTGAGTTCGCAAAGTTTTGTAAATTGAGCGTAATATTGAAAAAAATAAATAAAACGATAATATATTTTTTGTGTAATATTAACAGGATCGTGGTTAACTTAAATTATGTTTAACAAAGAATTTTTAGAAATACGTTCCCAACGGGCTTGAAGCAGAACATGAAAATTTCTGTGAATTGCTAGTTCATAATCTATTAAGCAATTTTCATAAAATATATGATAAAAATTTTATATTAATTATGTTAAAATCATAAAAAAAATATTAATTATCGATTAAACCGTAATAAATATGATA
This sequence comes from Heliconius erato demophoon, assembly GCA_018249695.1. Taxonomy (NCBI): domain Eukaryota; kingdom Metazoa; phylum Arthropoda; class Insecta; order Lepidoptera; family Nymphalidae; genus Heliconius; species Heliconius erato. The sequence continues at coordinate 1,048 of DWQW01006982.1, read as the reverse complement.
TAATTTAAAAAAAGTTATATCATCCCCACAAATGAAGTGCTCTTAATGTATCTATTTTACGTGTAAATTTTGAAACACCGTTATATATAAATAATATGGCCTAATTGCACATATAGGAAAGAAAAATACTTATTAAGAAAACGTATAAAAAATTGAACGTAGCATGATTTGAACCTGCGCCTCTTTGGAAATGCTACGTTCAAATTTTTATACGTTTTCTTAATAAGTATAGTTGTACAATGTCATTCACGAATTGCTATTTTTTTGTGGATATTTGTATTTTTTGTTGTTTAATAAATACGACGAATTTTGATGTCTTAATAAATATATTTTAGTCCGCTTACCCACCAAAACCAAAAAAAAGCGAAATTGTCCGAGTAGTCTAAGCGAGTAAACCCACTAGCCAAACACTATTGTATCATTAAATTCATTGCATCTATATTTAAAAATATCCCATTTTTATTCACAATATTAAAAATAAATCAAAACAGATTTTGTTGTTAAAATCTTGCGATAAAACGATACTAAAAATACTCGAACTCGTTTCTGTCATATAAATAGATTTTTATTAAAAAAAAAAACAGTAAAGACTGTATTGATCCATATATTTATGTACTATTTATTAAATTTGAAGCTATGCTGAAAGTAGTTAGTTTGATTTCCACTCGAGGAATTGAAATATCTTCATTTTCTCGCTTTAATAAGAAAAAAAGGCACGGTGTTGAGTTCTGCTACTAAGCATGAAATGTCTCGAAAATTGGGAGGTTGGTGAACAAAAGAGTGTTTTAACACTAGGGTGTGGGCTCAGAAGTGGGAACATCACACATTTGTGTTCAAAATTGGACCTGCTAGTTCCTGCCACGAATTTCTGTAGGTCTACACTTATTTTAAAATCAGTGAAACGAACGTAGTAACAGCACCCTTTATCTCTATATATAATAAGACAGTAAAAATATTTTGTCTGTACATTTAGTAATTTTGACTGAAATGGATAGAGGGATACTTAAAAAGACTAATAGAAAGCAAAAAGATTTTTTTTGAATTTCTT
>DWQW01006981.1:0-15583 GCA_018249695.1 Heliconius erato demophoon | reverse complement strand
GCTGCTCGGCCTGGCGCTCGCGCTGGTGCGGCCACAGCGAGCGCCGCACGTGCGCGACGGCGGCGGCGCAGCGCGCGTCCAGCGCCGCCAGCTTGTGCAGCAGCGCGCCGATGAAGTGCGGCCCGTCACCTGCCACGTCACAATTTAACATTGTCATATTGAACTTATTCCAATACTTTTCTTTTTAAATCTTTAATTACATCTTCCATTCTCGTATTATTACAAACATTTATGAAATTATTTTATGTAAAAAATTAAATTAATTATTGAACACGCTAAGTTTGTTGGAAACAGATCGATAAAACAAACTGTTAAGTTCTGTAATTGTGTACGTACAGAAGTGTTATAATATACTACATTATAATATAGTATGTTATATTTTAACAGTCTTTTCAGTAAATTAATTTGCACTAAGCAATAATGTACGTTACTGTAAATGTTTACTGATGCATAGTGCATACATACCAATAGGTTCCTGTGACGTAGGCGCGGGTTCCTCCAAGGAAAAAGAATCCAATCGACCGGACAGTTGCGAGTGAAGTTTCAACAACAGTGAAATGATAGATTCATTTACTATTATCTGGTCGTCTGATTGAGTGTGTAATTGTACCTGTAAAAAAATGCATATTTTATTGAAAATTAAAACATTACTAAATCAATATATATTTTTTTGAAATAAATAATACTCCATATAGGCCTTAATATTATAAAAATAATATTAAACATAGATTCTACATTCAAATACACACTGTTGTCGCATATCCGCTATATGCGAAAACAATGTGTAGGCAGAGAGAACCTACTATTAAAACACTTCTTTTTTGACTTCTCGCCCAATTTTCGAGATATTGCGTAGTAACTGGTGGAACTAAAAACATTTTTTAATGTTACCAGCGAGTGAAGGAAGCGAACGAGGAAATTGATAAAATATAAAAAATATATATCTCAACGCCGCGTTCTACAATTACATTATCGTTCAATATTAATAAATGTATATAATAAGCATTATATAAATATAATAGTGCATCAGTGTCTCACTTGTGTATCAGTAGCGGACCGGTGGTCGCTGTGCGGGCGCGGCGGCGGCGCGGGCAGCGCGGGCGCGTCCGAGAACAGCCCGCCGTCTAGCGACCACTCTGGCACCTCCATGTCCGTTATATCTGCAAAATAAATTACCGAAATTCATTCTAAGTGTCTTTAAAAAATATTTTCAAGGTGATCGTGGCGCAGACACTGTAAAAGCGACAGTAGTCAAATTCAAATAATTTTATTCAAAATAAGAAGTTACATGCTTCATTTTTTGAACGTCAAATAGTTTACCACCAGTTCACTAAAGTTAATGCCTCAGACCTGAGAAGAACCGGCGCAAGAAACTCAGCGGGACCTATTTCTTTTTAAATCAATTTTAAACAAATACATATTTAATTATCTGTGCCAATGATACCTTTGAAACAGACTGGAGCGAGCATTTCATTCCCAAAGCGTGTTATCATTTACAAAATCATTAATTTAGTAATAACCTTTAGCACACAAACGTCTTTTCACAATTTTTTTAAATCGTGATATAGAAAATTCTCTGACGTTTCGATTTCAGTTCGATTTCCATTCAGGGGAATTCATTCATTTCCTTACAACGGTAACAAAATAAAGTGCGCCGTTGTCTTCCGCTAGTCAACACGATATATCTTGAATCTTGATTGGAATGGAGTGTCTTAACACTAGGTTCCTTCCCTCTCACCTCAATCTTTGTCTTGTTACCAAAACCGAAAAACGAACATATTAAATAATTCATTACGAGAGTGAGAATCAAAACCACAACCGTAATAACCACTCACAAGGCGGCCTGTATGACATACAAAGCTAATTCTTTTCCATTTTCAACAATAAGACCATGAGAGGGAAATCGGACGTAAGTTGATTGTATATAATTACCGTAATGCAAAGCATCAGAATCATCATCAACATCAGCAGCAACGTCAATACGAGCGACGTGGTCTGGCAACGCCAGCGCCATATCGGCCTCCGTCTCCATGTCCACGTCGCGTAGCGCCAACGCCTGGCTGGTACTGCCGCCCTGGCACAAAGGAAATACAAATATAAAAATTCATCTATAGTGTGTGCTAATGTATACAGTACGGTCGACGAGTCACTGCCGCTATAAAGCAGAAATGATTTTAGGAATTTCCTTCGTTCTGCTTGACTGTAAAGACGATGGTAGTAGGTTAGATAATAATGAGGGTGAATAAATTATTTTCATTTAGTATTTCTGACAACACAAAGTGCGGCGTTAAGTACTGCCACTTAACACGTAATGTCTAGAATTTGGATGGCCGGGTGTTGTGATCTTGCTATACGCGGGATATAGTGTGAAGTTTAAATTTAAGATGTTTATTTAAAAAATATATTGTCGAAGCTACATATTAAAATTAATTGGATAAGATCCTATATGAGCTCGGACATGTTTGGTTTCATCACTATATTATTTAAAAAATTCCCAAATTAGCTAATTACATACATATACATTTTACTAGGCTAGTATAGTTAGGCTACTATATACATTTTATATTGAATATTATTTTTTTACAATTATCATTTAATATACCTCTAACGCTCGCATCTCAGGCGTTTCTGGGTCGGGGTCTGACTGGTCGTCTGACACGGAACTGCCACGCACTATCTATATAGAAAATTAAAATAATCAATCATCCCATTCGATAAAATTCCCACTTGGGAAACGAAATATTTACTATTTTCATTTCCTCGCTACACACGCAAAGAATTTGGCGAATAGTGGGAAATGGAAATGTCATAATGAAAACAAAGTGACTTAACACTAGGTTCTTAGTTTTTCTCTACCTGCCCGCCCGCTAAGTGCGGAATACTGCGTGAAACTAAAAGAAAAAAAAAACAAATTCAATTCGATATTATTAAAACAGCGTCCGACTGTAAACGTGATCCCCACTCTGGGGTATGAATTATTTCTATTTCCTTTTGCTTTCGTAACAAGATAAAGACACTGTGTTTTGAGCCTTGTTAATAGCTGAAAATCAATGTTATAATTTATATTACAAAGAGAATGTAATTTATATTACAAAACAAAGAGTGTAAGTAAATGAAAATGAAAGAATGGCAACGTTTAGTAGTATTTTTGCAGTGGTAAGTGTTTACATTATTTATTAGTATCTATTCGTAACTGCGTTACACGTAATAAACTATGGATAGATAATGGTGAAAAAAAAATATTCTTCGTCTAAACTGTTGACAAATCTTGATAAACTTTTTTGGTATGAGTTTGAAATATTTTACTATATTTGCTGCTCCCTTATAACGAGCGCAGACGCTTCCACTCTGTATATAATATACATACATGTAAAGACTGCGGCACAGCGAGAGCGGTACTAGTGGCCGTCAATGAAACTGTTTTACTTGTTGTTCTGGTAGTACTGTCTTCTGTGTCCTCCCATTCTGGATCGCCTGCATAGATCATAATTAATTTGATACATATATGCTAATTTTAATATACATGTAAAAAAGTTATAATGATTACTGTTTGAAATAAGTAATTAAAATATTAATATTGTTTCTAAGGGATAAAGAACAGTAGTGATAAGTAGAGAGAACTTAATGTTAAGTAAGACACTTCGTTCTTCAATTCCACGCGTCTTTAGAGAATGAATTCTGAAGGCATTGCGTTTTGAGTGGTAAAATTCAACGCCGCGCTTTGCTTTAATAAACATCAGAGTGAAGAAATGAAAATATAAAATTAAATAAATATTTAATTTCACTTGTGCCCCTGTGCTTACGATTGTAAATTTAGTGATTAAAATTAAATTAAATTAGCTTCACGCTGAATCCTGCACACAGCAGGGTAGGCAGAGGGAACTTAGTGTTAAGACACTCCGTTCCTCACTTTCTGCCGAATTCTGGAGGCGTTGCGTGTTGAGGGGCAGAACTCAACGCCGCGCTTTACCTCGACACCAGAGCGAAGAAATGGAAATATAAATTTAAGTAAATATTTCATCTCCTCGAGCAGGGATCGAACCACAGCCAGTCGATTTTGCAGTCACACCTCGTGCCGCTGCGCTACGACCTCACCTAAATTTAGTGATATTATGTAATAATATAGAGTGTAGGTGGGCTTCGAGTAGTATATAATGGCATGGTCTACTATGCACTCACTGTCGTCGCGCGGCGCGGGCGTGTCGACGGCGTGCGCGGCGCGCGCGGCCGGCACGGACAGCAGCAGCGCGCGCGCGTTGTCGCACACGGCGCCGCCCGCGAAGGCGCGCAGCAGCGGCACGCCCGCCACGCGCGCGCCGCCGCCCGTGCGCGCGCTCTCCGCCACGCACACGTCGCGCTGTGGGGGACCATTATAATTAAATTAATGTATGGAAATGTCTGGATATTTTAATATACATTGTTATATGACAAAAAAAATATTTTTAATAAACTTGTTAAATTGCATTCTTGTTATTTTTTTTTCGAACTTGAGATTAATACTGTTAGCCCTATTGGCTCTTACAGTGACACCGGGTGGGTAGGGAAGAGGGTGCTTTGTCCCAGAAGAAATGCAAGCTCTACATGGCTGCTTGAGAGGAGTCGACGACTGTAAGGGCGTCCCCTGCGGAGCTCGAACCTCGGCTTACAACCATCGAACGGGCTGGAACCCTTATTTTTTGATAATATGGCTACTTTACAGTCCATCAGACGGGGCAGGTACTCACGGCGTGGTGCGTGGCGCGCTCGGCGGCCAGGTCGGCGGCGACGGCCAGCAGGTAGACGGCGAGCGCGAGCACGTGGTCGGGCGGCGCCGCGCCCTCGTCCGCGCCGCCCGCGCCCTCCGCGTGCCGCCGCCGCACGCCGCGGAACAGCACCGCCAGCAGCGCGCCGTGCAGCACTCCTGTAGTCATTTTTTATTGTTTGAATCAAATATATTTTGGATTATTATTATATAATTTTCTTCTTAACTTTTCTTCTTCGTTTCTTAAAAATATGAATACTATTGTAGATGTCAAATATGCGTGTCATCGTCGTCACATAACTGCAGCGGCATTTTGACATTAACTATGATTTTATTTTTCTGTATAAATTATTAGTGTTGGTAATTAAAATAAATAAATAATTCTATACTAATAATACAAAGATGTTACAATTAATATCCCCTAGAAGTAAGTAAGTAATTAGAACTTTCCATTCCCCACTTTCTTATAATTTTTTGAAGTATTGCTTGTATAGCGAAACTCAACATTGTCCTTTGTCTTATTACTATATAAATGAAAATAACTCATTTCTCCAAGTGGAAATGAAACCAGATGTCTAAGAGCAGAATATTACCAGAAGCGCACAGCTGGCGCGGGTCGCCGGCGGCGGCGGGCGGCGGCGGCGCTGAGCGCAGCGGCGGCCACAGCGCGCCCGTGTTGCTGTTACCGCCTTCTGCTTTTTGTTTTTCTCGCACGCTGACGATGGAAAACATTTTTAATATTATACCATATCTTTTTAACATATTTAAAGTGTCATTAGCCTAAGTTCAGATGAACGTGCGGCGACGCGCAGTTGGCTCGGCGCGCGGTTTATGGTTGTTACAAATCAGTGTTGCTGAGTACATAACCGAGCGACACAAGATCTACAATCCTTTATATACCCGCTCAGTTGACGGACGGACGCACGAAGCTACGAAAATGGAGGATGAGATGAGATGTCGATTGATTTACTATAAAGACGAATTCTTTTCAACCGAATCATACAAAAAGTCAAATAATGCAATCGACGTCCTAAAGTACTTGAAAAACCGACTTTCGTGTAGTCTTGGTGTGGGATGTAAAGTCATAAGCAGACTTAAGAAAGACTTTGACTTAAAATAGGGTGAACCCAGTATAATCTTTGCTTTCGACGGCGAGGTCGCAGTTTTCGGTATAAAACCCATAAGGAAATAGCATCTTCCACCTCCATTCTCAATGAATGTATACACTAGAATGCAGCGCGTAAACCGCCGCCATTTTGAACAGCTGACACGTGCGCCTTCGTCTCTACCTAGCCTTATAATATTATACACAAAATATAGAACTACGGGTTAGAGAACATATAAAATTAGAATATAGTGGGACCCAAACTTGCACATATTGGGTTTCCAAACCGTGCGGGTTTCTTGAACGATACGTTAAAAAAATTAAATATGTGTTTTATAATATGCTAAAAATATGTTGTTAGAGTTACAGTAAATTTACTGAAAATATTTTAAAAAATTTAAGAAATAATTATTATTAAGTAATCAAAATAAGAATAAGTACTAACTAAGCAGCAAATCTATCCATGGAAGAGTGAAAGTCTCGTCTGTGTACGGCTCGTCGCAACACGTGTAAGGGGTCGTAGTATCGTTCCCATACAATCGGTTTGGGCACGAAGAGACCTTGCTCTAGGCTTTCTGAGCCTTTTGGTGGTGCACGGTATACTGATAGCTGACGGGAGAGAAAGAGATTAATATTAATTTCTTTATTATTTTTCATAATAGACAACAATTATAAAATTAAAACGAACCTTATCAGTAATATATATTGTATAGTATAAATATACTATCATAGAAAATAATCATTTTACCTCTTTGAGAACAGTCTCAAAATTTCTGGTGTGTGCGTTTCCAGAACGTTCCGGCATTAGTTCCAATAGTTGAGAGTGTGTCTTATCACCGGCGGCGAGCAACGTCGCCACCTCAAGTCGAGATTGTGTTAATTCATCGTTACCTGTAATTATATGTAATTTCATATACATATGTATATATTTACATTTATATTAAAATTGTAAAGATGAAGAGTTTGTTTGATTAAACACATTTATGTCAAAAACCACAAGGGTTCAAACAGAAGAAAACTTTTTATACTGAGTTCATTTATTGAGGATGGCTATTGGAAGAACTTCATGATAACGTTTCGACGTAAACCACTCCAGCGAGCAGAGTCACCTCGGCCCTTAGTCATGCGTCATACACTACTCTTAGTTATTGCTATCAGCCCTCGGAGGCGAAGCCGCTGATAGTAAAATTATATTGTCTTTTGAAGGAATAGTAGTAAAATAAATATTATTATTTTTGGATTTTTTTTATTTTACAATCGTTTACTTCTATAAGAGAAGTTAATTTGATCTGCGTGCACCACAAATATTATCATACTGGGTAATATATAAAACCGAAACATCGGAATCCAACTTATCACCATAAAATAAACAAGTTATCTCAAACACATACCTAAGTTAGTCCTGGAGGAAACCAGAATAGCCAGGAACGTCAGAAGTCCCTCAACCATGGCATCCTGTTCGGCAGCCTGTGCGGGCGACATCGGTGTCAAGCTCAGCCACTCTCGTACGCCGAACCTGTTTAGTTTATGATTGTTTTAATATTCTTATATTACGTCTTCTTCTCTTTAGTACATAACTAAGTATAGAATATTTCATTATACACTATACAGTACACACAGCACTTAAGCCGAATAAAAATGTGTGTCTAAATTTATGTATCTACAAAACTTACCTAACTTACTATTTTCAGGAAACAAACCTAATCTTATGCAAAAATAAAATATATAAATAAAATTTCAACAAAATTTGATTTCCAAATAAGAAAAAAGCATATCGTATAGTGACCAATCATTAACAAAAAAAGAAAAAATAACTTCACGCGGTGATTTTCTACACATAATTGGCTTGGCAAAGGGAAGTGTTGAGTCTCTACGTCAGCCACGCACCACCCAACTGTCGAGACTACACTTTTTGTTACTAGAGTGAAAAAAATTGATCATTCCCCTAGGTGGAAATTGAACTCAACGTTGTCGTATTTACAGTCGGACACTCTATCGCAGCGCTACTACGGCGTCAAATTTTATTTTTTTATGTGTTATCAATGGCCCCCTTTGTCTGTAATACATGCCCCAAGAGGAAATTGAGCTAACCGCTTACTCATACGCTGTGCCACGACGATCTCAAAAAAGAGAGAAATAACAAGCACTTACACATCAATACACATATCCAAAAACTGATCGGCGGGCAGATGGGCCGCGCATATCTGCAGCCAGTAGATATCCATGTCGACCATGGAGTTGCAGAAGTTGGCCTGGATGTACGTCATCGCTTGACCTTTGATCTGTAGGCCGTTACGGACCCACACGCCCGCCAGTATTTCGTAGAATAAGCTCTGTGAAAAATGGAAAAAAATATTTGTAATCGTAGTTAATTTTCTTATTATCATTATTATCTTATATCTCTCGTTTTTTTTTACCAAGGAAATAAAAAAAATACATGAAATGGTCTATTAGTGAATAGTTTTTATTTAAACAATATTTGTTTATTATTTGTAATAACTTTAGAAACCGAATATATATATCAACACTGCTTGTCTTTGCTCGACTTATAAAAGAATATTCTGGTATTCCCCTTAACATTTCATACCTTTAAAATTTGTAACATGTTCAGGAAATTTAAAGACAATATATTAATAACGCAATATTTGAAAGATTCCATTTAACATCTCCCGCAAAGCAAAGCGCGGCGTTGAGTTCCGCCACTCAACACGCATTGCATCCAACATTCGGCGGAAAGTGGGGAACGGAGTTTCTTAACACTAGGTTCCCTCTGCCTAACCTGCTGTGTGCGGGATACGGCGTGAAGCTGATTTATTTATTTATTTTAATTTATTTTATATAAAATTATAATTTACATAAGCTTAAAGCCAAAGGGGATTTTTTTGTAACATTTACAATATTAAAAAATATTTTTTTTTTTTATAATATCCTCTTTATTCAACAAAAAACGCAGCGACGGGATATTTTCCATAAACTAAACATTTTAGAATAAAAGAAGATGCAGGCGTATCTAATTTTAGAAAGAATGTCCATTTACTACTCCTTTATTACAGCCACAAAAAGATAACACCATGAAATATGGGCGTGTATTAAACAGTCTCGAAGTTTGACAAAAAGCTTTTGTTGACACATCAGGAAATGAAGAGGGTTCGCCATAGTTTAATGTTGCCAGTTTTAAAATAACGAAAGCTCTAATTTTAGGGGAAATTAAAATGTATCTATTTAAATTGTATAATTTTTATTTCATTAAAAAAATATATACAAAAGATTTTTAGCTTTTTACATAACACTATACGACAATTCTTTGTTACATCGATAGAAGCTGTAATTAAGTAAACGTGGGTGTCTAACCAGTTTAACTCGTTCCATGACTCATATATCAATATTGATTGTACGTTTTTATTGTAAAACTCGTAGCTAACATATTTTTATAAGCCTTGACTTTTTAAAATAAAAGGCAATTTTGTAGTTATAATTATCTGGTAAATAAAAAATTGTAGCTGACCACCCTGTGACCTCACGCGAGGCGGCTCAGTGGGAGTCGGTCCGCCGTCATGTCGGTGCGTGCCTTTCTAGTGTTAGTTGCATTCGCGACCACGCACGCGTTGGTTGACGAAGCTGTCGACGTTATCAAGCTAGGCATTGATATAGGTGAGGAAGTGCTCAACTCCTGGGATGTTATCAGTAAACCTTTCAATGTCTCCGGTGGAGTGGAGCTGCCTTTCATTAGGCGAAGAGAAAGGCAGATTTTGGCGAAACTGGCCCAGATTTCGCGCAGCATAACCAGACTTGAGTTGGGCATAGAAAGAAATGGTGCAATCGCAATGCTCCTAGCCAAGCGCAGTGGTCATAGCGCCAGACTGGAATTAAGATTACACGAAATGGCCGACCTTTTGAATAGAGTGGCATCAGCTGACAGGCAGATGCGCGAATATATGAGGATACAGCAAGACCTGGAGAGGAGTACATTGGAAGACTTCGCAGAGTGGTGTGTGTCACACGACGCGGGAGCGTTACCCAGCCTTCTGGAGCGGGTGCACTCGTTGATAGTGCCACCGCATAAGAATATCTTGGGAACTAATATTTTGCAGTTGCTTTTAGAGGACTTGCAGGTTGGTTGAGTACCATGAATATTTATGAGATAATGCATTATATTATGTTGTTTCTTATTTTATGGCTTTTAGACGTGCCAGTTGAGCACAAAATACTATATATAACAGACTCTTATCTATTAAAAAATAAAAAAAAATACAAAATAATTACTATGTTGTTGCAAACACAGACAACTCTTTCTACAACATCTAAGTTTACATTCAGTTAAATACAACAAAGAAGGCAACAATACTACGTTTTTCCGTGTACGGTATCAATAACAGCAAGTAAACAATGTGTTAACTGTAGATAGACGTGCCGGTGCATAGAGTCTCGCCCTCGACTAGACAATATCGATCCTTTATCATATAAAAGGGTCCGTCTGGGTGCTCTCTTGCACTTTATTATATGATTTAAGTACATTCAATTTGTGATTGTCGGCGGTAAACGTATGTATTTTTATCTTTTGCCCAATTATATCTCCAATTTAAGTCAACATTTTTTTGTTTACAATGAAGAATTTATAACCAGATTGGCATTTAAATACACTATCATAATTTTTTACAGATATATGAATACGTCACAATGGGTCACAATGTAATATATACATACATAATTATACTAAAATAAAACCTTAAAAAAAGTTAGTTTCAAGTTAACTACGTAAATAGTCATTATAGCGACGTTTGCTGAAAAAAAAAACATAAAAAACATTTAATTAAGCAAAAATAACCCGTAAGAAACTAAGTCAACAATATGTGTGAATAATAATATGCTAATATCTCACACAAGGCGTCGAATAAGATACGGTTATAATGACTCATCGAGTTCAAGACATGCGAGTCTCCGGTTCGCTTTTAGGAAGAAAAATGGTCTTGTGAATTGTGTACTTCCTATTTAAAACAACGTTTTTATATCATTTTGCGTCTCCCGCATAATATGTTGTATGTAGGACTAGTAATGTATCTCATTTCTGTATTTTACAACACAATTCAGAGACTTTGAGAGTAACTTAATCCCGCATTTTGTTTTAATAGACGAGGGAGATTACAGATAAATCCATAGCCATCTTTAAACGTTTTACTTATGAATACTAGTAGAAGTTGTAGAAGCAATTTAAAACAATTTAGCCATCTGTTCACTTTTTATTATTTATGCTTTATATTAAGAAGAATCCATTGTTTAGGTAGTCTTTTAGAATATTACTGAATGTGCACATATACTTAAGTAGAAGAGGGAAAAAATAGAACAAAATAACTATTGTTGACATGGGAATATTTTCATTGTTTACCTTCGTTGTGGTTTTGTAGGATAAAATGAGAATTCTAAATAATTATCCTATTAGGTGAAGAATAAGTAAAATATATAGATAACTATTAAAACCACTATTAAGAGAATGACGAAACAATATATATAATACATTAAACACTATTTATAAAATCGTGAACGGAGTGTCATAACACTAAGTTTCGTCTATCCTGCCTATCCTGCTGTGCTGCTGTACGCGGGATACAGCGTGAAGCTGATATATAAAGTAGCCATTAAACCATTTCCTTTGTTGCTCGTTGCCGTACAGCGTGAGAGAATATCAATGAGCATTCATATATGACTGTTAGTCAGCGTTCAGCGCTCAGTTGACAGGTCAAGCAACTTTGTTCAAAGATAACGATTCGCTATAACTATCATACTTTGTAATATGTTAACATTTTCTTGTTTCAAATTTATATACTTCCGGTAATGATAGATAAATATAATATATTTTTTGTGCCAATACACTGACTATTTTCATGTACACTAGATAAATTTGTATAGAATATTTAAATAGTTATATCCGTAATTGTGATAAAGAGAGATTATGTTTTATTTTCATTTCTTCGCTCGAGTAGCCAAAGCTCGGCGTTGAGTTACGCCACTCAAAACGCTATGACTCAAAAATTAGACAGAGAGAAGGGAAGGGAGTTTTCCTTCCCCGATTCTGATATTTGATTATTTATTCTGTTCTGATGGCACATTGTCGTGTCTTTTGGTGACATGGAGTCTCGCTCTCAAATCGTTGTTTGAAATGAAAAAATATACAATATATTTCATAAATAAGGTATGTAGTCAAGTCCTACAAGTATTTTTATCATGGTTCTAAGTGGAACTGGAAGTGATAGTGCTTGTCTTTGCAGCACTTATAGATAAGTAACAACATTTATTTATATAAGTTTTATATGAATTTATTTACCAATTATTATTACTATAGCTTAGGACGAAGCTATGCCTTAAAATATGGGAAGAAACTATTGTATATTTACCGGACTTCGTAATATATGAACAACTTATAAAACAGTGTGACAAAACAGCTTTCTTTTCTCCTCTGATGTTGAAGATTTTAACTCATAATAAATATTACCTTTAAACATTAACGTTGTCAAAGAGACAAGCAAAGCGAGTGTCATATTACACTCGAAAGGATACTAATATTAGAAATGATAAGTAATTAAACGGATGCGTAAATATTATATTAGAGATAGTGACTAGAGCAAGGTTAAAATTGTCATTGGTGCAATATTATTAATAAAATTCATAATTAATATATGAGACTTAACTTGTTTCAGTACCAGGTCGGCCTGGTCGGACTTGGTCCTGGTCGGTTTCCAGGAGGCGCGGGTTCGAGTCCCGCTAACTTCAAACTTTTATACGTTTTCTAAATAAGTATTTTTCTTTCTTAAGTGTGGAATAACACTTTAAAAGTGTTTAAAAATAACTGGTTTCAGTTATGTATATATTTTATAATTTTATATCTTGTATCTTTGGCGTAGTCGAAAGGCAAAAAAAAACGATGTACTGAACGCGATAAAGATTCAAATAAAATATGACACATTTATTTACACGTAATGTCTCAATATGATAAGGCTTTCTAACAAAGGCATCTCCATACGTATAGGGAGCGTAAAAGGTAAATTTAAAAAGAAAAAAAATATTTCAAGTTATTTTATGTTATTGGGAACGGTGTGTCTTAGCATTAGGTTCCAAGGTTCCCTCTGCCTACCCTGCTCTGTTGAGGAAACATCGTAAAGATGAATAAACACGTGTATTTTTAAAGTGTTATTCTATACTTGGGAAAGGAAAATAAAAGTTTTTGTACTTATTTTATATAAATTAAAATTAACTTTAAATGTTTTGCGTTGTTTCATTTGGTTCTTATAAAAAAAGTAACAAAAAGACAATATTTTTATTAACAATCCTGATGAGGCCAGTCGTGGCGCAGCGGCACAAAGTGTACTGTAAAACCGACTACGACCGACCGGTTGTGGGTTCGATCCCCACTCGAGGAGATGAAATATTTACTTAAATTTATATTTCCATTTCTTCGCTCTGGTGTCGAGGGAAAAGCGCGGCGTTGAGTTCTGTCACCGCAATGCCTCCAGAATTCGGCAGAAAGTGAGGAACTGAGTGTCTTTGACACTAGGTTCCCTCTGCCTACCCTGCTGTGTGCGGGATACAGCGTGAAGCTGATTTATGATTTATTTTTTAACAATCCTGATGAATTTAAATTTGAAATTTCAATTTATATTGCGAGTACATACGGTTCGCTGCTGAGATCGTATTTAATAGAGTGCCTCATCTAGTGCATACATCTAGGCCAAGTTTGTTAACGGACAGTGCGTTATCACAGAGATCGTAGGTCAAGAATCGTAGCACAATCTACCATTAATAAAATCAAACGGATGAAGCTTTTATTACATATATCGTCTACGTATGTGTACGTTGGTTTTATTGTATATTTGTTTACTTTTATATAAGGCACTATACATTACGTAAATATTAAATGTTCTTGCTATTGGAAATAGATATTCCTATATATATACAATTGTTCAATCCAATATTGTATTTTTTGGAGCTAGAGGATATTTTTTTGATTATTTTTTTCTTCACACTGTTTCCCATACATAGCAGTGTATGCAAAGGTGTAGTGTTAAGGCACCCAGAACATATTAAGATATTACCTCATTTTCCGCCAAATTCTGTGGACATTACGTATTGAGTGTCGGAACTCATCGCCGCACTTTGTCTCGTTATCAGGGTAAGGAAATGAAACTATTAAATATTTCATTTCCGCTAGTCGTAATCAAACCACAACCCAGGCTAGGCCAGTCGACAACTTTAATAGTAATTGAGTGACAAATAATATTAACATTCCATATAATTTTTAATTTATTTTAACACAGTTTACTGAACTAATCCTACGAAATCCACATAATGTAAAATATACAAGAACATTTAAAAACAGACCATATGTGCAACATAAAAAAATACTGTAGCAGCGTCAGCATCTGCTATGTATACTGTATAAAAATTGAGTATATTGGCTTAATTACTTAAATTACACTTATAAAATCTTTATACAGGCTGTTGAAGACACAGAATATAATATTTTATTGATAAAACGTTATTTAATTTATACGAGAAAAAAACACATATCTCTGTGCGTCCGCTTTATATAGCCTTATGCAAGAACTTTCATCTTATTAAATTAAATACCTACAAAAGCATGATTGATTCCTTTTACGTAACTTTTGATGCGCGAGTGATAAGCTTAGAAGAAAATGTAATTTATCTTCTTTTCAATTCCAATGTGTTTTATTCATATATTTGTATAAGGCAGATAGTCGCCTTGTTAGGGGTTCGATCCCCACTCGAGGAAATGAAATATTTATTTAAATGTATATTTTCATTTCTTCGCTCTGGTGTCGAGGCAAACCGCGGCGTTGATTTCCGCCACTCAACCTCAGCCTACCCTGCTGTGTGCAGGGGATACAGCGTGCGTAAACTGATTTAATTTGATTTGATTTAATTATCTGCCTTTGCTGCCCATATATGTATTATAATTTTACTCCGTGGGCAATCTAACAAAAAGTAAACAAAAGATATAGAAGATTACTTTTTCCTAGGACCATTCATATAAAACGCAATACGAACCTGGATAGCGGCTTTATCTCGAGTGCATTATTTAGTCACCCTCTATATTCAATATAAAAATACTAAAGTTGCATTACTCGGTAGGTGACGGTGTCAGCTGACATACCAGCGGGCAAATAATAATATATAATATCCAAATTGTTCCGAGAATCCGTTCCACGTACAAACATACTTATCACCGCGCCGTAAGGCCTATAATGGTGGCAAAAAGAGATTACGCTTAGTTAACAATATTAACGTGCGGGTCGGTGGTGATGTTCACCCGAAACGGTCGACAATGTCGATATCGATATATTTCATAAAAAAATATATTTCAAATTTGATAAATTTGCAATAATAATAATAATATTACATAATGAAATAATAATAAATTGCATTTAATGATCGTCACGCGTAAGTTACGTTTGCCACGGCGATAATTTCAAGTGAAAGTCGCCCAATAAACCAAGGTGAACAGGTACATGAACCAAACAAATCTCATTGGTGGTTCAAAGTACGGTGTACAAAGACATTCGTATTCTATATCGATAGTTTAGTCATCACTAGAGGGGCGGCCGGCGGACCGGTCCCCTCCGCTCGTCAGTCAGTGCGCCTCGGGCCGCGACGAGAAACGTTTCTCTTTTATGATAAATACAACATGAAGTACGCGGCGCTTTTTGCGCTGCTGGCGGTCGCCTGCG
>DWQW01006980.1:0-15585 GCA_018249695.1 Heliconius erato demophoon | reverse complement strand
ATATAATTCGCGCCTCTATTGCCCTGCAGTGGCCTTACCAATTAATTAAGAAATAATACAAATTTTAATTAAATTACTAATTTGCAAGACCATATGATAAATTTTTACAGTAATAGAACATTGAAAATATGGTGAGATATTTTTAAAAGGAGACACGTTAAGTAACACATTTAATAACAATTTTATTTAATACAATGCTTATTTAATTAACCAATATAATATACAAAAGTCATGTACATTTTTAATTTGTGCGTCATAAATATAGAAGATCCATAATTTTAACTCTCATTGATGACTGACAGAATGGTTCATGATTGTAGAGCAAAATGGTACTGTTCCACTAAATATGCCCAATTTGCAGAAATGTGCATTGAATTTATTTTATATGAAATTTGTCAACAGAAATATTAATATAAATTAGCTTAGAAGTTAATAGTAGGTAAGCATTTATAAAGATGATATAATATAAATGAACTAGATGGTTTTTACTAGTACCTGAAATCTCGAAACTAATAAAAAAAATTTTTGAACATTACTTTTTAAAGTGTAATGTATTATAAATTACATTTTAAAAAGTAATGTCCACAAGTCCTTCAATAAAATACTATACATTAATTAATTTAACACATTTTTTTTTATTAACAGCTAAAGATTGGTCTACTCTTTATTATACCTAGGACACTTTTATTGGAAATATCTTTGCACTATTGCATCTCGAGCTGTGAAGCCGCATTCCTCTACATTAATTGGTAGACTTGAGATAGTTTCTGCTTCATCATCATGTAAGAGTGGGTCCATGATGTCATCAGATAAAATTGCTACATTGTGTAATGTAGCGCACGCACATATCACTGCTACAACTGTCTCAAGTTTGATTCCCATTCCAAACTGAAATTACAGTTCCATTTTAAAATAGTTGAACCATGAAATGAATAAGGCATAGTGTATATAATATGTAAGTTTTTAAAGAGAAGACCTGCAGACATGGAAATCTCCTTTTCCAAATTTCAAATGCTTGTTCTAATAAATTTCTTGTTTTTATTAGACTTTTGTTGTATCTTTCTTGAGCAGTGCTATTTGGTGACAAAAATGGTGTCATTACTACAGGACTTAAGGTGTAACTAAAATAAATAATATATTAGAATGGATTATTTCAAATTATTTATTTGGATTTCATGAGTTATGAATCATTAAAAAATACATGTGACTTACCAACTATCACCAAGTAAAATTCCTTGTAATTCACCATTATCAATTCTTTGTTTCAATGAGCTACTGTCAAATATAAAGCTGTCTTGACTACTACCTGGCCACCGGGCAACCAAATTTAAAAATTGCAAATCAGGTCCTACCACAGCTTGGATATTGAAAGAATGCCATCCTTCCTTGTTTCTAAATATTTCAGCAGCATTACCTCCAGGATTTTTTATTTTAATATGTGTGCAACCCAAACATCCAATAACTCCAGGAAAATCAGCAATTTCATAAAACTTTTGTCTATACATATAAAGAAATAATATATACATTTATATTGTATTTTTTAATATCTATGAAGGACCAGTTCAAATCAATTAAATACTGCGAATACATACTTGATTGAACTTATTCCCTCAAGTTTTGTAGGAAACTTAACAAGATCCTTCATTTTTTTGGCTAAAAGCAATGACACATTAGCAATAATTCTAGAAACCGATTGTTGACAAATACCCATAACATCTCCCCGAAGTTTCTAAAAATGGAATTTAAAAAGGATAATTATTCTTTCCAACAAACTTTAGTAGTGAATACTGTAGTAGGAAAAATTAAGTATTATATAAACATACCTGAAAACTTCCTGTCGCATAATATCGTAGTGATATTAATATCATGATTTCAGGAGCAAAAGGAAGCCCTCTAGCAGTTGGTTTTCTTAGATCAGACTCTACCATAGGTATTATATTATTTTTTACAACTTGAGGCGTAAATCGATATCTAGCAAAGAAATCTTTTACGCTATATTTTGTAAATGGGTCATCAAAATCTCTTAAATACTGCCTAGAAACTTGCTGCTTTGCTCTTTGAGTAAAATCTAGGAAATGTTGGAATTCTTGTAATTCTTCCGTATCTGACATTATTTTTACCTCATAGTCTCGTGCAATTTTACAGAATGAATATGATTTTTAAAGCGTACAACGACTTAATAACTTATTCTAAGTCAAACAACTATGTTCACTTAATTTTTTTTTGACAAAACCTTATGTTGATGTTTACAAATTGCAATAGTGTATATATGTGTTCTGTGTTGCAATAGATACAACCACAGAACACATATACACAAACGGTACAACTTGGTTCCACAGATAGTTTATAAATTAAATTGACACCTTTAGCCAGTCTATTCGTTTCTTAAGGTTTGCCGATTTTTCATAAACACCAACATGTAAATATGCCGTTTGTCGTGACTTATATTTAATGGCTTGCGAGAACTTTTCGCGTATCCGGACCAGTCTGTTTTGAACATAGATCGAAGGGAGTTTGTGGCAAGCGGGCAAACGCTTATGACGTGCTTACATGTTTGGCCTACATATATCCAATATGTATTCTGTGGTTGTGTCATATGCTTGTGACACATTGTCATTTGTCATATTGAACAATTGCTGGTGTTGATTTTTATTATATTGTATTAAATATTTCAGATTTATAAATTCGTCACGGTATAATATTTTTAGTAAATTTAATTTTTTTAGTGTTAACATTTTATTGTATAATTATTATATAGGTTAAATAACTAATTCATTAATATAAAAAAATGGGAAAGACGTCAAAGGACAAAAGAGATATATATTATAGATTAGCGAAAGAAGAAGGCTGGAGGGCTCGGAGTGCATTTAAATTATTACAAATAAACGAAGAATACAACATTTTTGAAGGTGTTCTACGGGCCGTTGATCTCTGCGCTGCGCCAGGCAGCTGGAGCCAGGTTTTGACAAAAAAACTTAGACAAAATACATCGAACGCAGATGATGTGAAAATAGTTGCAGTTGATTTACAAGCCATGGCAGCTCTTCCTGGAGTAAAACAAATACAAGGCGATATTACAAAAATTTCAACAGCTAATGAAATAATTAAAGAATTTGAAGGTTTAAAGGCAGATTTGGTTGTCTGCGATGGAGCACCAGATGTTACAGGCTTACACGACATAGATGAATATGTTCAATCACAACTTCTTCTCGCTGCTCTTAATATAACTACACATGTTCTGAAAGAAAGTGGTGTATTTGTTGCTAAAATATTTAGGGGCAAGGATGTCACTTTATTATATTCACAGTTAAAACTATTTTTCGATTTTGTAACTGTCTCAAAGCCAAGAAGCTCAAGGAACTCTAGTATTGAAGCATTTGTTATATGTCAAAATTATAAAGCACCTCCAGGTTATGTGCCAACAATGGTAAATCCTCTTCTAGATCATAAGTATTGCAATTTTAACCAATTTACTGGATCAAATAGAATAATAGTACCATTCAATGCATGCGGTGATCTGAGTGCTTATGATTCTGACACATCATATTCATTGTTATTAGATGGACAAAAATCATATGAATATAGAGAACCAGTGCAAGAGCCAATTAATCCCCCATACAAGGACATACTAGATAAAACAAAGACATTACAAATAAAAAATGATTAATACCTTTCTGATAAAATGTTGTTTCATTTGTTATTATCATTTTAAGTAGCAGTATTTTTCGTCTTCTTGCCAGAGTTCAATTCTACCTCAGAAAAAAAAAAAACAATGTCACTAACTCGTGTAGAAAGTGAAAAGGGGGTGTCTTGGGTTTTTTATTTTTGCTTATGTTTGTTTTGGTTGACATAAGTGTTAATGAGGGTTTTATTGAATTTAGTGTTGTTTATTGTTTTAAGTAATTGAGTGTATTAAGTTAATAATTGAGTAGTATAAGCGGGCGAAGCTGCGAGAGGGTCATATAAAACATTTAAAAGAAAAGGATAAACAATTATATTGCATTTTTATTTTTTAACTACAATATTAATAAATTTGCATACATTTCATTTCTTTCGAGTAAAACATTAAGTTTACTTCATAAAATATATTTGGTACTTTCTTAACATGATCATTTCATGTATTTTACACTCTTGAGAAATCTTTTTACTATTATATAGATAAATGTAATGTACATACCACTAATCAAATGTATTATTACTTTTATAAACTATGAATTCACAATAGGAATTTACTTTCCAAATACATTTACTTTTCATTGGAAGGAATACACATCAATGGTAGTTTGATGAAAGTTTGATTAAGTTCACTAGGCCTTCTGGTTACTACTGCATGTGGGATACCGTGTAAAGCAGAAAAAGGAAAATCAACAAAAAAGAATAGTTTCTTGCAACACTATCTTGGCAACTTCTTGATGTTCTAATAACTTGAAAAATTGCACATGTTATGTTCGTGTAAAATACAAAATTTTTAAAGCATGAACCTAATATTAACCAGGCACACCAAAAAAAGATACTATACTTTTTGTTCTTTTTTTATTAGTTTGTTTTAAATATTACTGGCTGCTAAGTTTATATATATAATAAATCGTGACACAATTATTAATGATAAATTTTTGAGTGCCTTTGTTGGTCTTAGAATATTACTAAATTTCAAAATTTCATTGAATTCAAAATTATTGTTTACTTTCGTATTACAAAATATTGTTAAAATGTCGCCATACAAAATGCCAACTGTTCAATATTTTCTCAAACACAAGGTAAATCAAAAATATTAAAAATATTGGTAGCGGTAAGACAATATTTTCCATGTTCTGTCATGTTGTTTTATATTTTTTTTAGAAAATTTATGATCCTAAAGAACCGGTATGGGTTTACCTGGAGAAAGAAATGAGAGATAATATTGATAAGAAGCCATACAACGAAATAGTTGGAACGTGGCTCAAATATCTAAAAGATTTAAAATATTATTATTATTGTGAAGGTATTGACAGATTTTTTTTTACAGAAAATGCTACTTATAAATATTTTTTTGTTATTTTTAGAATTTCATTCCTTTTAAGGAAAAAAGGAACCCTTATAAGATCACTTTGTTGCCCGTCCGTCTGTCAGTATGTCTGTTTGTCCAAAGTCAAACTCAAAGTCAATTTTTTTTACTTAAAAAAAATGCCGTTTATTTCGCAAAAAACGCGTATTTCGATACTAAATCAAAATTAATAGGTAACTTTCAGTTGACCTAGAATTATGAAATTTGGCAGTTGGCATCTAAAGGTACTACCAGATGAGGAAAAAATCGGAAACTATACATTTGTGTTTAAATAATAAAACAATAATAGCCTTAAAAGGGAGGCAAACTTGGTATTAAAGCCGCTAGTTCAAGTGCGGTATCAGATGAAAGGGCTAAGCTAAGCTAAACTTGAATTTCAGAAAAAGCTCGAGACCTCCAATTTTTGTACGGAACCCTCGGTGGGCGAGCCTGATTCGCAATTTTTTTTAAGTTTACACCTTATCCCGCATATAGTCGAGTAGACGCGATTCGCTTTCCGTCCGAATTCTAAATAAAAATAGGGTAAAAATAGGGTTTCGGTAAATTAAAAAAAATTGAAAAACGTCCGCACTAGTATCGTAGCTCAGATGTGCCTGCGGTACCATTTTATTTCTTGTGAAACTTTATCCTTCTCAAATTTATTGAAAATTTCGGCTAGATTACCCAGAGCTACAGCCAGAGCGTCATCATAAACTTTGTTTCAACTATTTGGAAAATATTGTTTATTTATTTGCTAGCCATGCGTCGATGCGACATGATGCATTCAAACATTGCTCAACGTATTACATCTTGGATTGATAATATAGCATCATGAGTTAATTTATCCGCCATAATATTAGTTTTGCATATACAATATAGATGGCTGTAGTATTTCCAACGAATTTTGTTACCTTCGTCAAGAAAAGTAAAAAAACTACATGCAAACTAGGACTATACGCAAACTAAATACACATTAGAAAGATAAATATTATGGACCCTCCAACTCCCAACTTCCTCTTAAGTAGGTACCTACTAAGCGTTTTTGTAAACGCTTATTTAGGAGTTGATCAAGAGAACTTGCAGGCATTTGGAGCCCCCCCCAGGACCAGAGGCCCCCGCTTCGCTCCGCTCTTTTTTTATCCGTCTACCAAAAAATTCCTGGACGATTTACGCAGTGTAATTATCTTTGACACATTTGTACAGATAACGGGTGTAAGCTGTGAGTATCCCAAATAAGGATTGATATTATATGGGATATTCTTATTTTAAATCGTTTTAATTTTCCGGTCTGCTAGAGACCACGGCTTACCTTACCCTAGGTAAGCGTGGTGTCCAGTAGTGTGTCTGAACACTCTGCAATAGGTGAATTTTAAAATAATTGTTTTTTTTTATTACATAAACCTTGACTGTTTTGAAATTTGATTGAATAGGAGCAATTGTTATTATTCGTGATTATTTGTAGAAAAACGCAAGTTAAGAAGGCTTAATCGTGAAGTTGGGCCGCCATGGTATTGCGAACTTTCTAGCAGCCAAATAGAAATTTTAAGTGATTTGAAATCAAATATCCATCAAGATTTACTAGAAGATTTACCGATTAGAATACGGAAGTCATTATCGGACTTAGGGATCACGTTAAGGATACCAAAACCTCTTCTAATGAAAGCTATGACGGACTCTGTTGAAGACCCCGGAGTATTTATTTGGAACCTGTACACTGCACATTATAAACATCCACCCAGTGAATTGCGAGGAGGTAAAATCAGAGTAGACTTATATAAAACATTTTTTTTTATTATAATTTTAACTAAGCACTATAGACACGTGGTCCGTACTTTTTTTTAACTTTTTCATTATTATTAGCTAATCATCAATTTTATATTTATCTGCTGCTTAAATAAGGCTTATAACTAGAGATAATTATCTAAATATGTAATTCCTAAGAAAGTCCAGGTATTTTTAGATTGCCTTTTTTTTTTGTAAATATTTCACTTATTATCTATTAATTTAATATCTATTACAATTTAACAATTTATATATTATAAGTGCCTATCGGAAGATGGATTCAGGATGTGGAGGGTATAACCGAAGTGGTCATAACCTCTACTAAAGAAGATATGACCGCTTCGTTTCTATCTTTAATGGCCATTTTTAAATTGTATTCTACAATGCCTTTCGTCGTTGCCGTTGTTGCACTGCGGATCAGCCTTGTGACTGCATATATAAAACATTTACTATACTGGATTTTTTAAAAGATTATCATATTATCTCGTAAGTTTCCGTTAGTAAACTAAATTACGTTTAGTTTGGTGATTAGATGGTCTCCTGAACATACTTCGACACAATGTTGAAGATATAGAACACAATTAATTTAACATACAAAGTTTTTTTATTTTCTTTTTGTAGAATATGATATGAACGCAATGATTTTAATATCATGTCTTGTATTCGTGGATATGACAGAGTGCATAGAAAGGCTGAAAAAATTAACATATGGGTCCCGACCACCGACAGAAGTTACAGAGAAAAGTAAGTTAATTAGGAAAAAATTGTATCTGTACTTATTCCAATTACTAGATGATTTTGTATATTCGACTTTTATTTAACAAGTATATCTTTTAAATAAATATGAAAACAATGAAATATTCTCGTAATTCTGAACTTGGAAAAGGATTAATAAGTTAAGCAATTTCGCATAAAATACGAGAAAAAAATGTATTTAATATTTTTTGTGTTGAATTTTTAGAAACTCCAAAAAATACTCAACCTAATATTCGTTACGGTGAATATCTTCAGAAATGTTACATACCGTGTTATAGTACTCACTCCAAAGAAAAACAAAAGAAAAAGCCCTTACCGCTTGGATATAAAGTCAGGCTTCGAAGTGATGAGGTGAAATTAAAGTTTTATTTAATATACAAAAATATGATTAAATATCATTACATTTAAATATATATATTTAAATGTAATGATATTTAATAATCTTATGAATGAATGAATGTAATGATATTTAATAATCTTATTACATTTAAATAATTATTGTAATGTCATAATTTTTCAGAGTTACGAAAGGCTTTGTAAGGATCATGGATTTGTAAGATATTGTTGATCTACCTATATAAATGTTTAGTTAACTTATTTTAGCAGTTTCATACAATTTAATTTCATTATAGCTTGAAAAACGTAAAGAGAGAAATAAAAAAGAGAAACATTCTGAGAGAGTATGTAAATATAAGTTCTGGGAACCACCGAGTACCTTACGTCAGTATTTTAAAATAGTATCTACCTAATACATACTCCTATTTCTTACTATACATTTTACGTTTACTGACAAATGAAAATGTTTTCTTACAGGTAACACTGATCCTAAAATGGTCGCGTATGTTAATAAATTAAAAATGTTTAAAAAGAAAGCAAAAGCTAAATATAAAGCACCTTATAAAAATGTACAGTATCATTTGGGAGGAGTCTCGTTCGTAGGAGGCAGACCACGCTATATGTTAAATAGTAAGTAATATAAAATCATATATTATTTTGGTATACATTTTAATTTTTAAACATTTTTTAAAGTGTTATTCCACACTTAGGTTTCCAGGGGGGCGAGTGCGAGTCCCGCTACGTTCAAAGTTTTATACGTTTTCTAAATAAGTATTATACATGTTAATTGTTACTCATTTTAAAAACATACAAAAATTTGAACGTAGCGGGATTTGAACCCGCGCCTTTTGGAAACCGTCCAAGCGCTATGCTCTTTCCTAAGCGTCAAATACACTTCAACATTTGAAAATGTTAATTGTTATGATTAAAATGTATTCTCATTTTTATTCATTTTTTTTTCAAGATGTTGCTCTACTACCAACTGGATATATTCCGTTGAATGGTGGAGTAGCGTGCTTTAACGGAGAATTTGTTATAAACATACAAGGCTACTGGAAGTATCCGCGGGATGTCAGTGAAATTTGTGATGAAAATTGCGATTGCATTGCAGAATGGTTTTTATATTTTATTTTCTCTTTATAGTATAAGTGTAATTTGGTATAATCATATTCGAGACCGCCGTGGCGCAGCGATTGTAATCTTGACGGTTGTGTTCGTCTCCCACTTGGGAAATGAATTATGTAATATTTTCATTTTGCCCGCTCAGGTAAACGAGGCTACGTGTGGTAGTTCTGCTTTTCACCATTTCGGCGGAAAGTAGGGAACGGAGTGTCTTAACACTATAGATTCCCTCTGCCTACCCTGTTATATGCAGGATACCACCTGGTGCAAGAGAAATGTTATTGCAGTAGCAAAATATCCGAATGTGTGAATGCGATAGTTGTTAATTCGATTAAGTAAATAATCTTTTTTTCTCGGTAGATTAGACAAAGCATAGTAGTGGCGAAAACCACTAAGCCCTAATTTATTTAAGATCGAAATGGATATAATGTAAGCAGAGTCTCTTAAAATTATATTTTTTCCATTTATTATGCAGAATGCTGGAGATGCATAAATATAAAATAAAAATAAAAATAAATGTGACATGCGATGTTAACTATTATTGAATACTTTTTAGTATATAAGTATATACGATACATTTGAGTTTCAATAGAGTACATTTTATCATTTCATATTGTAAGCTAAGATAAAATACCTACGAATAAGTTGATACATGTGAAAGTAAATGATTATTTACATTATTTTAGGGAAGACAATGTAATAGACTATTTAAAGAAGTCCAAATGCACTTGTGGTCATCTCTATGATTTTTATAATGAAGGAAAATGCTCAGATAAATATTTCTACCAACCCATGAGACATGGGCCTTATTGGTTGGACAGCGCTAAAGTATTTCAATTAGATCCGGTCGAAGATTTCATAAGAGACACTGTTAGAGAGTCACTGATGTCTGCTGAACCTACTGTAAGCATCATAATGAAAAATATATATTTGATATATTAATTGTAAATTAAAAATGTGATATTTATTATTTTTTTCGTAGCCCGAGCCTTCAATGCCGACGATTTCGCCGTCTGGTCTAAAAGAAAAAGATTTGCTTGCGGTAATTAGTTATTTAAGATTTTATACTTAGTATAAAAAATATTTTAAAATATTTGAAAGTTGTTTTTATCAAAATAATTTTCAGGCATTCTTAGCAGAACTATCGGATTCTCCTTTATTAATACCACATTTACCAAAAGCCAATTTATTAAATAATCTACAGGAATGGGTACGAAAAAGAGTAAAAGGAAGTTTGTCAATGGCCACTGAGAGTATGTAATTTTGATTTTTTTTAGCTTCACGCTTTGTCCCGCACATAGTAGACATAGTAAATTTGGGAACCTAGTTTTAGGACACTCCGTTCCTTTTAAGACACTTCGGATCCCCACTGTCCGCCGAATTTCGAGGCTTTGCGTATTGAGTGGCGAAAATCAACACGATGCATTGTCTCGTTACCAGAGCTAGGAAATGCAAATATTAATTATTTCACTCCCCCGGGAATAGAATTCGCGACCGTCGTATTTACGTCACGCTTGACAACAACGTTACACGACAGCCTCTATTTATTTTTTTTATCTAAAACTTACTTATTTTCATAAAATGCAAATTTATTTTTAATATTAAATATTAGAGGCTGGTCGTGGTGCAGGGCCACAAGGGTGTAACTGTTAACCTGATATGTTGTGGGTTCGATTCCCACTCCAGAATGTGAAATATTTAATATTTTCATTTCTTCACTCTGGTGTCGAGGCAAAGTTCTGCCATTCAACACGAAATGCCTCCAAAATTCAGTGGGAAGTGGAAAGCGCACTTAACACGCCTAGTGTTACAGCGTGAAGTAAAACATAATATAGGTATTGAGGTGATATTAAAGTGTTATTTTTGTATATTATTTATATAAATGTTATACAATATTTTCATACAAGCTATTATAAACGTTTTAGAAAATTTGCTTTTACAATCGCAACGTAGATGGCTCGACCTCAAGCACATGGATTTTAGAGCCCGAGCATACAGAATACCCTTCACGCTGAAACAACTAAAACATATGAACTGGTCTCACCGACATTTGGTGCAAACATTGGTAAGCACTTCTCTATGTAAAAATAAATAATTCAAATTAATATAATAATTTATATTTTAGTGCTATGCAAAACTATCTACTTAAAAGAATATTCTTTTGTTCAATTTTCAGCTTTATTCTACTTACTATATTTAAGATGTAAAGCAATCGACGGATCAGCGGTTGTCTATAGATAGAGGAGCTCAGTACTTATCCATTTCACCACCACTATGTATGTTAGCCGATTTTCAGTTCGGTAGATGTTTTAGTGTTTGTGATTTTTTGGAAAAAAATGGATTCTTGAAGAAAATTGGCAAATACTCGCTCGGCGGTTAAGCCTGCCCCTCGTAATTTTATCCTCAATATAGCTCTATAATAGATCTTTTGTATAATGTAATATTTTAAAACTAAGGGCTTATGACTCTGCAGTTGTTATCATTACAAAATGTTATTATTATATAAAATTTAGAAATTTCTAAAAATCTATTTTTTTCGTCACATCCCTTGAAAGTTTAGAAAAAAATCCTTATTTAAATATAGAAAAACAATTTTTTAATTAATTACAAGATTTATAAGTCCGTAGTTTTAAAATATCACAATATATAATAGGCCGACTGTTGAGCTATATCAAGAGAAAAAAAAATCACGAGCTGCGCTCGGCTTTCAACTTTTGGGCTGTATTTGCCAATTTTCTTTAAGAATTCTATTTTTTTTTTCATAAATCACAAATTCTGAAATATCTGCCGTACCACTGAAAAATGGCAAAGAAACATCATGTATGTGGATAAAATGGAAAATATAAGAATATAAAATAAGTGCTAAGATCCTCTACCCACAGACAACCGATCCGTCGATCGCATTGCACCCTGTATGTTAGAATTTTGTTAGAGATAGTTCAAAATGGTTGACATATATTTATTTACAGTTTGAAATACTTTTAAACGACTTTGTAACCAGAAACAGACTAAAGCAGCTCAATCAGACTCGATTGTGGTGGTCAACAATGAAATATGATGCATATCCAAGTAAACCGTTCTTGTAAGTCACTTATTTTTTAGTTTTATTTTTATTATATATAAAAAAAGTTCTATGTGATTTTATATAATACATGAGTGTGAAAACACGAATATTGTGTATGAGGAAGGACTGTTGTAATTTCTATAAAATTTAATAAATACATTATTTTCATATTACTGGATTTCATATTAATGCGACTGTTGTGGGTGTGATGCCCGGAATCGGAGGAACGAATAATTTTGTTTCAATGCTGATTTAGTAATAGTATGGATAGGACTATATTATGACTAGGTTACCTCTGCCTACATGCAGGATTTAATTAAAAGATTTCAATATAAATGTATCACTCTTAGTTTCTTCCACAGCTTAAAGCATTTAACTCCAAATATATATGTAATTTGTAAGGATTACTTCTACGTATTGTTGAAAGACAAATATATTTGTGCTAAAAGAACTCATGAAATATATATTATAGACGAACAGTTTGAATGAGGCGCGGGCTTATATTTCCTTTATTTTTTTATAATTAACCTTTTATTATTTGTTATGTATATCAGAACAAAGAAAAATAAAACATGTGTTCTTTTTCAGAGATATTTACTTTACATATATGCCTGGACGTATGAAAGACACGTTCCTCATAAATCCCTATAGTTCAGAACTTACACCGAAACATGGATCTAAAACATGTCCATTATAAAATGAGTGATGTTTTGTTTTGTATTTGTTTAATTGTATGTTCTTTAATTCGGCACTTTGTATGTTTTAAAGTTTAGGTATTTAAGGAAATATATAGCATATTGTAAAAAAATATCTTAATTATAATTAATAATTGTTAAAAATGAGTTTTTATTTCATGAAGAAAAAGTCAGCAGAGGTACAAACATGCGTTGTGTGGGATAAAGTTTGAAGCTAAAAAAATACCTAAATTACAATAAAAAGAATTTATTTATATTCTCAACATATACATACACCCATCATTGGTATTTACTATCCAAGAATTTAATAATGTTATTTTATTTATTTATTTAACACTTTATTACACCAACAAGAACAATTACAAAAGAACAAAAACAATCACACAGAAAAACATTGGTGTAAGGGCGGCCTTATCACCGCAGGTGATCTCTTCCAGGCAACCCCTACAGTAAAAAGATCATAGAACACAGGATTTTAGGTTGGTGTACAAATGAACTAATTATCTATAATAGACTTACTTAAAAGTTACATGCTATATGTTACATAATAATTTACTTATATAGATATATAATAAATACATAAGAAAAAAAAAAAAATAAATAATTAAAATATAAACTTACATAAACGATAATTACATACATACAAGTAAATATTATAGAGAAAGGAAATAGTTTTTGACGCGACGCTTAAATATGCTAACAGACTTAGCCGCTCGTATATCACGCGGAAGCGCATTCCAAAGTACAGCAGCTTTAACGGTAAAGGAGTCTCCGTATGTTTGAGTGCGGCTAATTGGTAATTTTAATCTATTATCGCTGAGTGATCTGAGATTGAGAGAATGGTTGGAGCTGAGGAAACTAAACCTAGTTTTGAGGTACTCTGGGGTGTAGGGATGGAACAGAATGGTGTAGAGGAGTGAAAGTATGTGGAGATTCCGCCGCTGCCTGATAGTGAGCCATTTTAGCAGTCATTAGGTAAATAAAGTACATAAAACTTTCGTTTAATTATAAAGTTCATTTTTTAATTATTTTCTTGGAAATAATGTAATCCATTGCCAGTCACTCCCAAAGTTCTAATATGCTATAAGCGCCTATAAACAATGAGAGCAAGTATCGGCTATTTATAAAATTAATGATGAATTCTTCTGGTTCTAATTTTGACATATTATATATATTGCAAGGCATCTTATTTATATTAATTTAATATTCCCTGATCGTACTTACCAGTGCTGGGTATGTATGCGCAGAGAAACTTTCAAGTTTTATAAAATTATGAAAATATGCCTACCATAGGCTCTTGAGATAAGTTGTTTATTTTGATGGAAATGTATAAAATTATTCCGAAGTAAATGAAGATGAAAGTTATTAAAGTTATATGAAAAAAACAACTTATGACAAATGCTTTATTAATCCCAAAAAAGAATTTGTAGCTCTATAACTATAAGTAGTAAGTATAAGCTATGTCAAATGTCAGTTGCTGTCAGCTGTCAATTGTTGACAAAATAATATTGAGCGAATTATTAAACCTACAAGAAACTGGAAATATCTTTGTAAAATGGCTGCACGACAGGCCATTCAAGTTGGTACGAAAAACGTAAGGCCAGTTCTATCATTGAGCCAAGCTGAAGCCAGGTTACGCGTGTTAAACTTATACAAAGCATGGTTTCGTCAAATTCCTTACATAGGTTTGTAACCTGTTATGTCATCAATTTAATGTAGATTTTTATTTATTCAATTATTTTTTTAATCCAAATTATAAAAATAAAATTGTTTAAAGTTCAAGTGCAAGTAAATTGCATGGAGAAGATTACATAATTGAGCATCTATGTCCCATAAACAGTAAAATATTGCTTTGTTTACTACAAAG
The DNA here is from genome assembly GCA_018249695.1 of Heliconius erato demophoon. Taxonomy (NCBI): domain Eukaryota; kingdom Metazoa; phylum Arthropoda; class Insecta; order Lepidoptera; family Nymphalidae; genus Heliconius; species Heliconius erato. The sequence continues at coordinate 940 of DWQW01006980.1, read as the reverse complement.
ACTAGGATAGACTATAATTTCGGAGATAAGAGGATTACAAGCATGTTTAATTTCCTTCATACATTAATATAAGCCTCAAGGATCCTCTAAATTCAAGAGAGACAGGTGCATCTATCTATGATCCCTATATCTTACACCTCAATTTATCAGAAGAATAAGTTGATAGATTCAGGTGTTTAATTATCTTAGGTTTTAAAATGAATAGTCAAAATAACTTTTATTTTTACTAATAATAACTTGTTTAATTTTTATATTCAACTTTCAGAAAATACAAAAGCACCAAGGATCTACGAAAAACTTGCAAACAATTTTTTCTTGACCATTATTTATCCCAGTATAATATTTACAAAAAAATATTGTATATGTCTAATATTTCAAAAACTCTTGAAACTCAAACTATGTAATTTGGTTAAAATTTATTGAAATGACCACCTCTATTGACTATTTCAGTTTGACTTCTCTCATCCTAATTATTAAAAGGTTTCGGTTTTAGCTAAAACTGGGACCAAAGCCGAAAGTTGGACTTCATTCTCAGTTCCAGCTAAAAAGCTTGTTTCATTGAATTTGATCTTTAAAATATTTTTTGAGAATGTGTAGAGCACTTCACTTGATAAAGTATATTTTCTATATTTCTTTTTAGCACTTCATGTGATATACTATACTTTCTTATTTTTTTATTTATCTTCTTTTTTAAAGAAGATTAAGCAATTTGTTTAAGGACCTCAAGTATATAATAATTTAAAATTTTGTTTCAGTTAAAGACTTTGATATTCCAAAATCAGAACAACAATGTCGTACAAAACTAAGAGAAATATTTCTGAAAAACAAAGATGTTACTGATATCAGAGTTATTGATATGCTAGTTATCAAAGTGGGTATACATGTAATTCATATACACTTGCATTATTTTTTTATTTAATTATTATCGTGCTCTGATTAT
>DWQW01006979.1:0-15586 GCA_018249695.1 Heliconius erato demophoon | reverse complement strand
GTATTGATCCGGTCGAGTCTGCCCATGCGTGTTGCCATTGCTGGCGACGTGACTCTACCACACGTACTTTAGTCGCCTCTTACGACACCACCAGTACCAGGGTGATCCTATTCTAAGCCGGGATCACGCGGCTAGGAAGTTAGAACTCCAGGTTAAGTATCTTCAATTAGGCCCAATAAATCATGTCACGTTAAGATTTATTCCGAGATTCATTCACCTAGTAGAATAAGGCAGACATTTTTCAAAAAATCCTGTAAAAACAGAAATATAAATCTCTTCATATTATTTCTTCACTATATATTTACATAGTACAGTATTAATGCATCCTGCAAATGCGAATATTACATACATTATACTATAAAAACCACAGTCGGGTGCATTGCCCACAATATCAAATGGATACACCATATCGTTAAGACCTTCCCCTGTCCCTATTAGATAAATAAAAATAAATAATATTTTTATCATAAAATTAAAAACTCCAGAATATTATTACTTCAGGCAAATATATTCTTAAGTAAAACCATACAAAGCTTCTGGAACTGAGACTTATTTCAAAGAGTGACAGTCCACGTCTAAGACTCGTAGCAGATTTAATTTGAGATTTCGCTTTGAGTGGCTGCGAAAAGTTTTCATCGTATGCTTTCATTTTGAACAACGTTTGTTGATATTTGGATTTAACCTTTCTTGAATTTCTTTTCAATTATTATCATTATAAATAAAAAATATTTTGCTTGTTTTCAATATTTAAAAGGCTGGTTTATAATTTTATTTTATTTATATATAACAAAAAATAAGTTGTAAATTTGTTCATAGTAATTTTTAATTTTTAAAATCACTATTATCTAGTTACAACGTTGACGTTCGATTGATGATGATCTTAATCCCATCAAAAACATAAATGTGTAATGAAAATCAAGTTCAATATTGAGTAATGCGACGTTCTCGATTTTACAAAAGAATCGGGGATCTTTTTTTTTCAGCTTCATGCTGTATCCCGCACACAGCAAAGGCAGAGGGAACCTAGTGTTAAGACACTCCGTTCTCCACTTTCTGCCGAATTGTGGAGACATTGCGTGTTGAGTGTCAGAACTCAACGCTGCGCTTAACCTCGAAGAAATGGAAATATAAATTTAAGTAAATATATAGGATATATTAATCATTAATACACCGTTTTTATTAAATACAGTTCTGTCCACCTAGGAAGTCAAGGTGTCACACCTTGGTCTGTTGACCAACAACACAAGACAACAAATTAATTATGACAACTAAATAATAAAAAAATCTCTGCATAAAAAAATAAAAAGAAATAAGCAGTTTATTAGGATTAACAATCTGGATCCCTTTAAATTTTACAGGGTTCCTTGGGAACATTTGCTTGTTTTATTGTATTCAAATTTTATGTAGTCGAGTTTTATGTTTCTTTATTATTATATTTTTATTTCGCTCTTTTTAGTTAAGATTTATTCATTATTATAATTTGGAATTATAAGACGGAAATTTCACTTTCGCACATACTAAAATATTTTGAGGCCAGTCGTCGCGCAGGAGCACAAGTGTGTGACTATAAACGCGACTGTTTGTTGGTTCGATCCCCATTCGAGGAAATTAGATATTTATTTAAATTTATATTTTCATTTTATCGCTATTGTGTCGAGGCCAAACTTTGACGGAAAATGGGAAACGAAGTGTCTTAACACTAAGTTCCCCCTACCTACCCTGCTGTTTGCGGGATACTGCGTGAAGCTGACTACTTAAGTATTTAACCACCCCATGGCACCCTGTGGCAGCTATTTTGTACAAATTCATGCATCTGCGTCCTGTCATTTAGGTAGGCCTGTAAGGTGCATATGATCAAAATTACAGTATAAAATTATTCTTATTGAAATCTTTATGAAACAAGCTAACATAAAAAGAATAAATTGGTTAGCTTTTCCTTGTAATGTTATATTAATTTTTATTTAAAATAGATAAACTTCCTTTGCGTCACGCAGATGAAAAAAGAAATCGATAATTAAATTGAAAATGATTTAATCCTAAAATATTCGGTAGAGATAATATAAAATAATTTCCTATTACGAAATTTTAGGACAAATTATAAAAATATACAAAATTGTACATAAAAATAAAATAAACCTTACTAAAGCAGTTGCAAAAGGTATAAATAAATTCTTGTCTTATGTGTTCGTGACTTCGTGCAAAAGCCTACGCTAAAGGAATTTATACCAACCTGGATAGCATGAGCTTCTTGAAATTTTGGCACCATCCCCAAAAGCTAGAATAATTATTATTAAAGTAAATTCCTTCGCTACGTAGGTTATAAAATAAGCAATTTTAAAGCCTTGAGATATTCTTGTCGCCTTGAACACATTTTTGTGAAAAATATTTGATTATATTTTTCATTTTATACTTTTCAATTTCCATAGTACAGTGAAATAAAATTATTTTAAATGAGTGAAAATCAGATCCATAATATATATGGGGATAGCATAACAAGGCAATTTCTACCAACATTGACACATTGACCTCTAGACCAGCGCATATATAGTCTCCAGCATCGCTCTTTGAGCTTATGTACGTGAATGTGTTGCGTGTGCCGTCAGACCTCGTTACGCCGCACATACTCCTCAGCATCTTTATTTCAATGACGTAAAGCTTCTTAGTGTGCCGAGATAGAGCTAGCCAGCATTCAATGCCGTATAAAAGAGCTAATCAGATCGTGCTCCTGTATATGATTCCCTTGATTCTGTGACTTCAGACACATCAATGACATTCAGCTATTTGGCCCAGGCAGCGCTTAAGTTGAAGTGGGCTTGGACATTATGCTCGTTACATCGAATAAAAACGGACTAAGTCCCGAGTTGTTTTAAACCCCTACTGTAATCTGAAAACATTTGGAGTCGCCAAGAGCAGTCTTGAAATGTAAGAAAAAGATAAAATCATCTGAAATCATATTACAATGTTTTTTTATGTTTGTAATATTTAAAAAAATATATGACATATTTATTTCATTTATATATCATATGCCGATGTCTTTGTTTGTTGCTAATAATAAAAAAGTGTATTTAAAAATAGTTAAATAACATAATATTTGTACTTGTTTCACAATCATATATAATTAGCAAAAAACTGGATATTTTATTTATTATAGCGAAGTGGTTCTAGGCAGCGGCCTATTTTGAAAGAACGTATATTTTAAGTCATATTAACTTTCACATCACAAAACAAAAATACTAATTTTATAATTATAAGAGCACTCTAAAATAGTAGACGAAAATATTTTTTACCAGGAATAATAAATTTAAAATATAACTTTTAAAACAACACCTACATATATTATTACTATATTAAAAAAGGATTTTTTTTATTGTTTATTTGCCATGAACCACAAGATTAGTAAGGCCCAGGATCGATTGTCCCTTGCATTAACTCATTTGGATATATCATGATCTGAATTTTAAGACCCATCCAGAGGTCCATTTTACGCTCCAGCATCAGTCGGTTCTCGTCAATGATTGCTATGTCATTATCAGCCCGATCCTGTCTAAATAAGATATTGAGACTTAGAGATAGTAAGTACACTCTCGATGGTGCCTGAGGTTGATCATGCACTCGAAAAGCTTCATGGTATAACTCATCAGTTTAATGCCCCCATAACTACCACAATCTTGAACACTGCCCCTTTCCCTGTAAATAGGGGTAATAAACCTAAGGTGCTATTGGTGTGGTATCTTTCCAGTGATCGAGATATGGTTAAAAATGTCAGTAAGTATGAGCACGCCAAGATAGCCCAATGATTATGGCGCTTCGATCGGAATGTCGTCAGATCCCACCGCTTTTCTGATCTTCATACGTCGAAGGCAATTACAAGTTTCGTCAAGGGTTATTGAGGCAATTAGTCCAAGGTTTGGCGGAATATCATGATGAAGATTGCATTGCTGCCACTTCTTAAAGGAATCCTTCTTTTCACGAGTCACCTTAGGCACCTTGTCATTCCACCAACCATTCCAGCCTTACCAACAACTTCGGTATAAAAAGCATATATAAATAAATAAATAAATCAACTTCACGCTGTATCCCGCACACAGCAGGGTAGGCAGAGGGAACCTAGTGTAAGATTCCATTTCCCATTCCATTTCCCACTTTCCGCCGAGTTTTGGAGGCATTGCGTATTAAGTGGCAGAACTCAACACCGCACTTTGCCTCGACACCAGAGCGAAGAAATGAAAATATAAATGCAAGTAAATATTTTATCTCCTTGAGTGGGGATCGAACCCACAACCAGTCGATTTTACAGTCACATTCTGTGCCCCTGCGCCACGACTGGCCTCATAAAGTATATATTGATTTTAATTTTCTTTTTTATATGTAAAGGCAATTTTAAACTGGATCTTTTTTAACATGCATTTTGCTACAGTGTAACAGTGTAGCATTTCTTGTTTTACCATACAACATCCTTTGTATCTTCTCCACACAACGTGACATTGGCGAAATGATATGTGCTCAATTGACACTTTCGGAACGCCATAAACAAAGAACCATTCCATAATACAAATATTACTTAATCCCTTTCTTACAAAGACTTTGCTAAAGATTATCATTTTCCTTCTTCTCGGACCTTTAAATATATTTAACATAAAACTGTCGCTGTAAAGTAAATACAATATATGGTACTTGGCTAAACACGCTAGCCGCGTGGAGAAAGTATATATTATTTAAGGTAAATAAATATACCAAAATTTAAGTCAGCATTTTACACATTTGTGCCATTTTTAAATAACAAACAAAATAAACAACTTAATAGGGTTGCCATAAATTATTATTTAGCAATCATTAAAATTGCGTCTGGTTCTTATATCTTTAGTTATAAAATTATAATAAATTCAAACGTCGAGAAAATTGTGCAATTCGAAAAAGGGTCTCCTATAAGCCTCTTTTTTCGCTATTTACTGCAGACGACCATTATTTGCAGTCGAATGGTTTCAATTGTGGGATTGTAGAATAAGTTACTAGGACCTTAATAATAGTATCTTACTTACATTTTTATTTCTGCAGCTTATTCCATATTTTACTCTTCTCAAGTTTTAATAACTAACCCTACATAATCAAAACAAAACTAAATGCCATTTTCTATAGTTCCTGTTTATCCCGAAATTTAGGTGTAAGTTAATAGATATTAACTTTTTTTAGTCTAAATCTCAACAATAGTTAAGGTTTTATCTATGGAATTTGGATTTCTGTTTAAACTGAAACTATATTATTCTTAATAAATATATATATTTTTAGAAGTATGGCAACTATCCGGGTCTTATCCTACACATAGGTACTTTAGATGAACTAGAATTCCATTGAGTATCTCTTGTTTCGAAAATTCACGCGTTCTGCTCGCTTTCAATGACGTAAACTTGTATAATTTGCAAGCTGGTTATCCTTATGAAGCCAAAACTTTATAACAACCTTAATATTAAATTCTATTGTAAATTTCCGCACTCATTTTTTTCGACCAATATTTGAAGGGAGTTACACTTGTTATTTTTTATTAATGAACATAAAAAATGCTATTGTCATAGCCCAGTTAGTATAGTCGTGGGTTCAATTTGTATTTGGGAAAAAAAAATGTTTTTATTGTCTGGATATATATAGATCAGGGGTTCCCAACCATTTGTTGACCAAGGACCACTTTTTTATGATTCTTGTTAGCAGGGACCACTATGTAGGTATAATGAAAAATTAAGTATGTAAAATTTTCTGTATATATATATATGACGAAAAAATTCTATAATTCAGTGTCACAATCGTGTGATACCCCGCCGGCTGTAGATTCTTTTTTTCAGCTTCACGCTGTGTCCCACACACAGAAGGGTAGGCAGAAGGTTGTAGGTTCGATTCACAATATATCGTTCGCGGACCATATTAAGGCCTCTGCGGACCACTGGTGGTCCGCGGACCACTGGTTGGGAACCACTGATATAGATAGACGTGAGATAGACCTATAAAGAGACGTGAGATTCAGCCACCCAAACACAGTATTACGTAGTACTAAGATACGAAAACGAAACTAGAGAACAGAGTGTCATCTCGCATTCTCAAGCAATACATACATATAGATGCACGAGAATAATAAACATTAAAAAGAAAACTCTTTGATAGAATAGTTGTGTTGAAAAACTATTCTTAATACCTTCATATAACATTTTCTAATTAAATTAACAACAACGTTTATACACGTTTGTTTATTTAATATTTAGCTACCACTACAGCTAAGATGTTAATATAAAATCCCTTCCCTGTTTTGAAAGGTGGGAAGAAATATTCATTTATAATATATTTCTTCATTCTTTTTAAAAGTCTTTGCAAATCAGCTTCACGCTGTATCCCGCACACAGCAGGATAGGCAGAGGGAACCTAGTGTTAACACACTCCGTTCTCCACTTTCTGCTGAGTTCTGGGCATTACGTGTTGAGTGGCAGAACTCAACGTCGCGCTTTGCCCTAACACCAGAGGGAAAAAATGGAAATATAAATTTAAGAAAATATTTCATCTCCTCGAGTGGGGATTGAACTCACATCCAATCGATTTTACAGTCACACTTTGTGCCCCTGCGCCGCGACTGCCCTCTTTGGCTTTTGTTTTGTAGCAAAATATTACACTTAACAAAGCAATAGAAGGTTATCACTGTAGGGACATCATTTAACTTAAATAATAATGTAATGTATTTGCTTACTTCATAGTATTTTTATGGGTAAAAAAATAAAATCTCTAAACATAATAAAACAAAAACAGAAGATATTAAAAGAACCATCTTTCAGGTACCGTTAGGGAAATAAGCAAATATCTTTGCTAAACGGTTGCACATAAAAACAAAACTCAGACCGTCTACAAAACGATTTATTCTGTGAACAGACGAGTTGACGACGGCCTTATCGATGGAACCTTGTTATTTGTCTTGTGGAAAATACGCAAGTCAGCTGAGCTGCTATGACTAAATTGCTTTTTGGAAACTATTCGCGCATACAAATAAATATGTACATTAGGTACTATATCATCGGAAGCATGCGGGAAGTGCTTAAAATAAATATCATCTTAACATTTGCTTATTAAACTTTTTTGTTTTTTTTTTTGTAGCTCTTTCCCGCACGTAACGTAATACCGCCAATTCCCACTTGAAAAAAAGAAAACAACTCTATTCCACCAATGGGAATCTTACAATATCCATACCATATTGCAATTGTAAGACAAATATATCAATCGTTCAAACGAGGCTTAGAAATATATAACATACCTTTTCATGTCATTTGGCTTCAATAGTTCATCAGTAAGTAGAAAACAACAAGAAATCTACATAATTATTTGGAAAACATATAAAAATTTAAACGTAGCGGGACTCAAACCCGCGCCTCCTAGAAACCGACCAGACATATTGAACAATTTTATTAATAAGCAACGTAAACTGATTCCTCGCACATTCGGTACATTCATTCGTTTATGTTAATATACTTACTCTCTAAAGTCTCTCTCTCTTTTTCTCTCTCTCTTTTCTTTCTCTCTCTCTCTCTGTCTCTGTCTCATTCTCGTTCTCTCACTCTCTATCTTCAAATCTACGTGAGTCGTGTTTACGATGTTAATTTTTTAAAACAATTTCGTTTAAAGTACAACTGTAAAGTAGCCCAAAATTATTTTGAGACTTTAAGCCAATGTATACAAAATTTCACATTCTTGCTCAATACTGCGCTGCTTACTCTCAAGCTTATTAAAAGTCAACTTGAAACCTGCACACTGTTCGATGTGACTTTTACAGCCTAAAAACAAACTTTCTGCCCAAAATATCGACAGTTTTTCCACTGTGTTATTTGGAACTTGACTTTTTAAGCATACACTGCCTTATTTGCATATTTCTTTTTTCAGCTTACTCTGTATCTCACATGTAGCAGGGTAGGCAGTGGGAATCTAATGTTAAAACTCTCTAGATACCAGAGCGAAGAAATGAAAATATTTATAAATCTGAATCTGTTTAACGCACAACCGTCGCATTAACAGCCACATGCTTATGCCACTGCGCCACGACGGTCTCAATATTATTTTTTATTATCAGCTTCACGCTGTATCCCGTACACAGGAAAAACAGGATAGGCAGACGCAACCTAGTGTTAAGACACTCCTGGGGAACCACTTTCCGTTAAATTCTGGAAGCATAAATTTTCATTAAGCCTACTCGACTGGGAATCAAACCCACAACCAGTCACGTTTACAGGTATACTTTGTGCCCCTGCGCCACGACTGACCTCGTAATAATATCATGCTTATTTAATAATTTTGTATATAATAATCTCAAGAATAAGCTGCATGTTGTCGTCAATACTACCACTCCATAGTCACAAACTGTCTCTTAGCCAGAATGTGTTTATCGTCCGAATTCCATTTATGACTTCTTTATTTTCCTATTCTAGAGACATAAAATGTCATCCCATAAGACAAGCCAGGCTTTTATCTCCATATGTTCTCTGATAAGGAAAAATAATGAGCGACTTATACGGATCGATGGAGATTAACTTGTTATTGTAGCAAGCTAATAGAGGCGTAATATTATATTAAAACGTATTTACGAAGCTACACATCACCCCGGGATAACTTCTTAAGACAGTTTTATAAGCTCGACTTGTGATACCAATTTGTTCATTATTACTATTCTTTTGTTTTTGTTGGTTCTTGATTAATGAAAATAAAAGTAGTGGAGCGTTATATGTTGTTTGTGATGTCTAACTGTTAGAATTTATATGGATGTTTATAGGTTGGTACTATTTAATATAATTAGGAGAACATATGTATATAAATTCAGGCCAGTCGTGGCGCAGGGTTCAAGAGTACGACTGTGAATGCGACAGGTTGTGAGTTCCATTCCGAATCGAGAAAATCAAATGTTTATTATTTTCATATTCGTTTTGGCGTTAAATTCCGCCACTCAACACGTAATGTTTTAAATTCTCTTCGTTCGTCTTAATGGGTACGGAGTGTCTTAACATTAGATTCCCAGGTTCCCTCTGCCTACTCTACTATGTACGGGATACAGCCCGAAGCTACATAAATAAATGTTATATGCGAAAGTGTATAATATAAATGAGTACAAAAATATATGGTTTAGTGTTGACCTGCTCTCATTATGCGAGTCTTATTATATTTTATGAAACCCTCTTGCATGCTTCAGGGGGCCGTAATGTGCCTGAAAATACACATAGCCTTATTAAATACGTACCACTACCCACATACCTCAGCTAATATTTACTTAGGTACCTACTTTGTTTATTGTAGCTATTTGCTCTATATGAAACGTAATATTCTTTTGAGCTATTCCACGTACTGTTTCAAAAGTATAACTTTTGTAATTTTATGTTATTTATTTGTTTTTTAACCAAGTTTCAAGAACAGGAGGTTTTGTATTCGACAACTATATTGTATTATATTTGTTTCTTTTTATTTCTCGAAAGGATACTTATTTGAGTATATTGAGTGAGCTCTATGTTTAGCAGTGGACGAGAACAGGCTGAGTATACAATACCTGTTCTGATAGTCGTATTTTAAATAGAAACAAAAAAATAATTTTCAAAAAAAAGTGAAAAGTAAAAAATACATTGACATTTAAACAAAAACTGACATCACACCTACATTCACAAACATAAACATAAACCATAAACCGTAAAAATAATACAGATATTTTTATTTGCAAAACCTAATTCATAACAGAATAAGGCTTCTTTCTATTTTTAAATTTAACGAGTTCTATCCAATTCTATTTACTCCTGAATCATATTCATGCCTTAACAATATATCTATATAAATTATGCTGAAACCATAGGATATGTTTATAAAAGACATAGGCATGTGTATGTATAACTTAACCAACAGACAAAAATATCTATTCTGTCCGTCTGTCTATTCTTGAACATTGAACACTGATACACTGTGTTTTTCACACATAGCACGACACTACACCTAGTGACGGGACACTCCACTCTCCGCTTTCCGCTTGAAATGATTGATTGTTTAGTGGCCGAGCTCAACTGAACTTTATCTTGCCAGAGAGGGAAAATAAAAATAATTCATTCTCCCCGAGTTGGTTTCGAACCCGTAACAATCGCGTCTAAGTAAGACGTTGCCCCAAACATTGTCGCAAACATTGAGATAGTTACCTATCACTATTTACTATGCAACAAACAGAAAACGGAGAAGAGATTAAATTAAGCGGAGAATTTTTAATTTAGAGTTGTAAAATGTAAATATCATATTCAGAGTAATATTTATTTTATTCTCATAAATATTATATAGACGCCAGTCGTAGCGCAGGAGCACAAGTGTAAACGCGAGTGGTTGTGGGTTCGATCCCACCTCGAGGAAATGAAATATTTATTTCTACGCTCTGGCATTCTGGTTATTCAAAGAAATGAAAAAAATCGATTCAAAGAATGAGTTCCGCCACTCAACACGTAATGCCTCCAGGATACGGCGGAAAATGGAGAACGGAGTGTCTTAAAATTAGGCTCCCTCTGCCTACCCTGCTCTGTTTGGAATACAGCGTGAGGATAAATTAAATTAATATAAACTAAATATTCACCTATATTAAATTGAAAGTTTACCAGATCATTGAATCGACGAATAAGATTAGATCCAAATATGAGCAAACCAGTCTTTAAAGTGAATGCAAGCGTCGTAAAAGTTTCCGCAGTCACTCGCCCAATCTCAAATTAAATCTGCGACGAGTCTGAAACTGTATCCCTGTTTTATGAAGTTATTGAGTACACCACTACTTTACTCATTATATTTCACAATAACTTCATACAAAATAGGCATCGGATTTATGCATTTAATTTTGATATTGTTCTTAGAATAATTTATTATTATAGATGTAATAAATAAAATTGCTTTTCAAATGTATTTTTTTTATTATTTAATTATAATTGTTTTATCAAAATATAATATAACTTATGATACGTCATTACAATTACGTTAAAATATAAGGCTTTTTCAAGAATCTGCTCGTTTGAGTCAAATATGAAACTATATACAACATCACACAATATCGTATATCGTATAATTTTCAAATTAATCTAAAAATAAACAAGCAAATTCATACAAAAAGCTTTTATACAACCATACAACGTCAAACCGCAATGACTAGTCACTGCTATGTAACAAAATAGATATATGGATATTTATGTACAATGTAATAATCTATTCAGAGTATTCAGGAGATTATATAAAAGGATTATATTTTGAAGGTACACAAATTTAATTTAATTAGAGAAACACCGCCTTGTATGTATTAAGCCTGGTGTGGATTTAAATTCTTGAGGTACACACTATAACTACTTTAAGGTTGTATCTATAAACTGCTCACAAGTTTGAGATCGATCTTAAGATGCCGTTTTCATTTATAGATACATAATTTATGAATGAAAACGACAAAAAGATCGATATCAAAACTTTAGAGCGGTTTATAAATGCGAACCTAAATGTGCTACTGTAATGAATAGATTATTTTGTGGCTGACGACAGATTTGATGCATTTTTTTATTAAAAGAAATAGGTATATTTAGGTGTAAAAAAGAAAGAGTAGAGTTGGGCAAGTTTTAAGGGCTAAAACCGAAAATTGTTAAAAAATATAGTATCTGCCGTCAACGTGAACACAAATAAAGTAAGGTATAGGTTCTATACCTATTATTTTCTTTTCAGGTTATCTGGAATATAGTTATCTTTACCGGGTATACCTGTTCCACCAGAGTCGCCCAACCACGGATATCTGGAAATAACAATTATTACACATACGTTAATATTTAGATGAATCGTATTAAAATAAATTATTTGGATGTGATTTTATAAAATTTATTTTAAAAATATAAATAATTTCTTTGTTTCCTGATTACAATGAGAATAGCAGTAAAGCAAAGTATAAACAATTTTTTTTGATAGATTTTTATAGATGTATTTTATGTTTATGTATCTATAACTATAATCAAATATTATTTGCTTACTGGTTAGGACATTCAGTGCAAGTCTCCATGTAGCGAGTGTCAGTGAAGTTTGTGTCTGGATGTTTGAAAGATAGAGCACATTTGTTAGAAAGGTTGCACGGCGCTGGTGGTAAGTCCTTTTTATCACATCGCCACGCCTCATAGTTGGTAAGTGCTTTGACTGGTTTTGGATCTGTCATCCAAGTCAGGGCCTGCGTCACCGTGACGAAATGGACATCTTTCCTGAAAACAAAATTAATGTTGTTTATTAATTATTGACGTGCCAAATTATGTCACAACAGCCGTTATTTATATTTAAGAAGTCAAAATAAATTTTATGCTAAAATTCATAATTTCTGAATTCCGTGTGACCCCAAAAACAGATCAAATTAGTGTAACTGCTAAGTATTACCAATTGTTTTTCTTCCTGTAACAGATTTTTTACTAAAACATATAGTCCTCGTTACATTTGACTCTGCTTCAATAGTAATAGCTCAAAGAAAACAAAAATTAAATATAATTTATTTGCCTAATCAAAAAGAAAATAGCACAGTAGGTATCATACATGCGAGCAGATAAGACCAAATAAATGGATAGCAATCGACATCGAAGACGGAATACAAGATCGAAGTTTAATTCGATATCCGCCAGTCGACCCATGCCTGATGCCAGGAGTAAGGTAGCCATCGCACGTTGGCAAAGCAAACTCGCGGTACGTGAGTTACATATATTTCGACGTCAATTTGACGTCGCCGGCCCGCCTCAGGACGTATTGGTCACGTAACTTAGCCAACTGCTTTTATTATCTCTCCAATATTTAATTATCCGATAAAACTAATAATTTCTTTTTTTCTTATTAACCTGATGCGGTATTGTAAATAATAGTTTCAAAATATTGTTGATAACTATAGGCTAAATAACTTACTATAGCTATTAGATAGGAGCGCCCGAAATTGAGCACTCTCGAGTGCAATTGAAACACAATTTGATGATTTGATGATGATGTGATTTATAATTTATATTAGACTTGCCGGCCACACGCAGCTTCGCCCGGTTAAAGTTATGTTATATTATAACAATTTATACAAAATGTTTATATACATTGTAGACTATGTGTCATGCTGATGTATAAGAAGAATATTATTTATTTATACTAAAACTTAGAATATACATATAAAACTTAGTTACTTTGTAGTAACATATATCAAATAAATAAGTAACGTTTAAAATAATGTAAAAATACAGTGATTTTTATTTCTCTGCCGAAGTTTTTTGTATATATCGTAACCATTTTATCCATTATCTAAACGTGAGATTTTACCGTGTTACTCATTTAAAACAAAAGAGATATATTTCAACTCGAGCCACTTTACAGGAACAAGTAGTGTAAAAAGAACCCTTCTGTATAGTATATCCCAGCTTTTTAATTAAACTTTGAAATATCACACCTCACAAAATTCTTGGTAACCACATTTCAAGCACCTTTTGACATTTAAAATTGTAATTGTAAAGTATTGTTTTATGGACTTAACTCCTTAAGAAACTGTTAGTAGCTATTTCACTAGCTCCACTGTATGCGATAGTAGATTTTTATTAATACTTAAATAATAAAAAATACTTAAAGTGAAAATAGTTCAAAGTTATAATTAACTAATGTATTCTCTAAGAGAAACTAAATATGTCGGTATGTATAAGAAATGTACTCAACGTCAACTACTTGGATATTACCAAGCAGTAGACGGTAGTATTCTGCCATTATATTATACCGACATCAAAAGTCAGATCCAAAATACATAGAGTTTAATTTATAATTAAAATCTATATATTCTGGATCTGATTGTTATAAAATAGACATATGGAGCCATGACACGACAAAAAAGGTGAATTTTAGCACGTTACATGGTATCTAGTTTTATTTTAAAAATGGGCCAGTCAGAAAATACGTGGCACAATTTCAATTGCCACTCGCTATAGAAATTGTCACTATTCGCTTTTATTCGAAGTGTCAGCTACGCTTTGATTATGTGACATTCAAATGCTTCTGAATTGTTCATTGGTATTGGACACTGATACCTACTATCCCTGCATTGGTTCACAGTTCAAACTGTTCAAAATGTTCTCTATGAAGCATTATGTTTGAACTTTACTTTACTATAAACTAAGCATAAAAGTTTCAAATATTCCACAATTAAATAACTCTCGGGTGCAGACCACATTTGGCGGTCGGACTTTTCACTTGATTTTTAACATCAATTAAAAGTAGGTATCTTTAGTATTAGACTTTTATAATAGCTGTTTAACCATGAAAGATAAAGAACATAACAATACAATATTTCTTAAAAAAAATATCCTAAGCGTAGAAGAAAATTTTCTTGTCGTTTTCATACTATTTGTCTACATATGGTATATTGTACGCTTCAGTTTCACGCTGTATCCCGCACATAGCAAGATAGGCAAAGATAATCTAGTGTTAAGATTCCCCGTTCTCAACTATCCGCTGAATTTTTCGAGGCACTGCGTGTTGAGAGTCGAAACTCAACGCCGAACTTTTGCTTTGGTGCCAAAGCGAAGAAATGAAAATATACATTTTAATAAATATTTAATTTCCTCGAGTGGAATAGAACCCACAGCCAGTCGCGTTTACAGTCACACACTTGTGCCCCTGCGCCACGACTGGCCTCATTAATTAATCATATATGTACATCATTACGTACATATATGTTTTACTACAATAAAAATATAATATTATTATTTAAAACAGTTAACAAGCTTTGTTAAAGTAAAACTATAATGAACAAACATTAATATGAATTAAATATATCCCTTATTTTTTTTACAATAAATGGAGATAGCATAAATCCATTGAAATACGATTTTATTATACCCACAGATTAGGTAATATCACGCTCAAATAGTAAATCGACAGTCGCTAATACGATTTGGGTATTCGATTTCGAATTATTCCATCATCATTATCTTTTATTAATTGGCATAATTGTATATTAAATTATATGTTTTGTATATTATAATTACAGTAATTAAGCTTACAATTAAAAAATAAATTTACGCTTAATAAATAGTAATTGAAATAATTTTGAATAATATGTGAATTTACTCAAAAAAAGTATCACATTTAACAGAGAAATATTAAGTTATTTCATATCTATTTGGGTTCACGAACACGGCAGTTGGCGCTTTTTTCTCGCACATCCCGCGGAAATTCTGGTATAAAAAGATACTCAGCGTTGCCAGATTTTGTCTAGGGGGAAAGCGGGATATTTTTCTCTGGAATAGTTAGTAACTTATTACAAAAAATAAAATTATTAAAAAATAAATATCTAATTTCGTGAAATAATGCTCGAAAAGTGGGACCATGTCTGGTCCGCTCGAGACATTTACATTTTGGGCTAGAAATCGGGACGTCTGGCAAGCTGATGTTGCTCCATAGGCATCTCCTCTAGCAAAAAGTAAAAGTACCACAACAGCTTTTTTTTTTTTTTTTTATGGAAAAGACAAGGCAAACGAGCGTTCGGGTCACCTGAT
Source organism: Heliconius erato demophoon (assembly GCA_018249695.1). NCBI lineage: Eukaryota > Metazoa > Arthropoda > Insecta > Lepidoptera > Nymphalidae > Heliconius > Heliconius erato. The sequence continues at coordinate 41 of DWQW01006979.1, read as the reverse complement.
GGTAAGTGATCACCGCCGCCCACGACCCCGTGCAACACCAG
>DWQW01006978.1:0-15592 GCA_018249695.1 Heliconius erato demophoon | reverse complement strand
TGTGTGCGGGATACAGCGTGAAGCTGATTTATTTATTTATTTTATTTTTTTATAGTTGTCAATCAATTCTGCTTAAATCAATAATCATGTATTTTAAGCGGGCGAAGCCGTGGGCGGGCCGCTAGTAGTAAATATACTTCTATGGTATGTACCTCTAATAGTCAAACTGTTTTGTAGTGACTCCATTGTATAATACTGGTCACTGTATAAACTGACCATACCCTACACTTATTTTTCACTCATTTCAGTATTTTAAGTTTAAAATAAATTTTAAATAGCTAGTGGGTCTCAAAATTACCGTCCCGTGAATATTCAAGAAGCTTTGAAGAAGTCTAATATAAGCTGTGGCGTTTTAAGCGTTATTTTTACGAGGCAAAGCGGAGCCAAGTTATTTTACCTACTTTAACTAAGAAAAACAAACTGCTGTTTACGAGGGTGTGTAGAGGTAGTAAAAAATTCTAAATATTAAAACAAGCAAGAGTGCTCTTGTCATATTACATATTTTATAAGATTGTTTTAAAAAAGTTATAATTATTTTAAATGAAACTATTTAACCGGATAATCGCGTATATTTAATAATATACGTTTTTGGAAACCCGACGTTTCAAACATTTTACAGTAGTTCGGTCACAGGTAGACTGAGGTGGTTTTCGTCTGTCAGTTGACATAGTTATAATTATATTAAAATAAATAATAAGGGGCCCACGATGGAAGCCTTGCCCGCAGCGACCCCAGCCACCCCTAACGAGGGCTGCAACGTCCGATCCGCCACGTGCACCTCGTGGGAGCGTACTGATAGGGTGGCGACGGTCCTAAGGCGACGCGCACCAGTGCGTCCCCGCTGGTGTGTCAAGTGGGGACAAGTGCAGCGATGGAGACCGCCACCCAACACGCTAAATCCCGAACGGCGGAAGGTGGAGAACGGAGCTATAAAACCCGCATTGGCGGGCCTACCACTGACGCGTCGTATTAGTAAGCGCAAGCAATCCTGCGGGGTGTCATTTTGGTGGAAAGGGTTTCCGCTGAGTTCTAGTGGGTATGATCGGTTTCACCGGTGACCTCACAGTACCGCTCGCCGAAAACTTGCCTTCCGTGCTGGCGGTATGCTTAAATATTTCCCAGCGATACAAAAAAAAAGATCTTACAAAATACGCTACGCATCTAATGCTTCACGCTGTATCCCGCACACATGTTAAGATACTCCGTTCCCCACTTTCCGCCGAGTTCTGAAGGCATTACATAACGAAACCCCAACCCATGTGGGGTTCCCTCGCTTAGGAAAACAGATATTTTCCTAGAATGATTCGATACAAAAACATCCTAATTTCAATAGAGAAGACGGCTAGAAACTTTCTACCACCTAGAACATACTCATAAAAACTATGAATTCTCAAACCCACCACACCAGAGGAGGAAACCCAGTTAGTACATACTGCAATAATCCAGGGCAGTACGCGAGGCAATTAAGATATTATTGGCGGTAGTTTCTCTCGTCTCAGTCTACCCGTGACCTCGGGGTACTGCAAAGCGTATATAAGCGTAAAGCGAACATACGCGATAAAAAAAATAAAATTGTATTAGGCTGTTATAGAGTAGTTAAAACTGTGATTTTATTTAAAGTGGTGCTGACGAAAACACTCGGTATATTCTGATAACAAAAAACGTTGGTGTGACTCATTGTATGATATATTTATTTCAATGTTTATAGATTTAGCTTGTTGTGTGTAAATGAGACAGATGTGGTTTTGAGTCCCAGTCGGTAAATGAAAAATTGTTCTGGTAACTAGGCAAAGCAGAGAGTTCAGTTCTGTCACTTAACACACAACACAACTTTCACGCAACGCAACAAGAATTCAACGGAAAGTGAGAAACAAAAGTTTCTAAAAGGGGGTCCCTTTCTAGGGAGCGCCTTCTACCTTGCTTTGTGTGGGATACAGCACTTTGACTTGTAATACACTGGTATGGTGAGAAAATTAAAATATTTCATTTGCTTACAGTCACATAAAAATTTCAAATTTTAAAAATCCCTCTACCAAAAGTATCACTACCTCATCATTGCAGAGTGTTTTTAAGTTCTTCAGCTACTATTTTAATTTTCATAAAACATTGCTAAGAATCACCACAATGGACAAGGTTTTCAATTAAAAAGAACTACACTCAAATCGCTTTATTAATTCAGGAACTACTGTGCCACAGACAGACACAAAGACTACTCTATCTTGAAAAGATTATATTAAAAATTATGTATAAAGATAATATAGATATGTAACAGCTTTGCCAGACAAGATAGACAAGATTTTTCTTTGTCTCATTTTAGGTAAAAGAGTCTCATTTTTTATTTGTCCCATTTATAATTTGACTTAAATCTAGTATATACAATGAATTATAAAAAATAAGTAATTGAATAAAGAATTTTATAAAGTTTAAAAACTCTATTTTTTGAAATGATTATATTCATGAGTTTTATTTTATTCTCAGTTTCAGTTAAATAAATTAAATATGTTTGTTAATGTTGATTTACAAGTTTAGGATAAATTAGTTTCCATAATAAATAATATCTTAGATAGTAAAACAAAACCAAATAAGTGTTTTTGCTACCTTAAAATAGTAGTAGTTCGTAGTATCTTAAAACTAAGAATGTACAAACCGCACTTACGAATATTCATTTCAAATATACTAAAACTGAAGTATGGCTATTTCTTAAATATACTTTTTAAGACTTACCGAGGCACATGTTTATTGTGTAAGTTTGCGCTTAGGTATATGTATAATTTTAAATAAACACTCTTGTATAAAACTATGTAACTTCTTATCTATATCTAAGTTATCCGATCCTAAAGTTTATTTTGAAAACTTTTTTTGACATTTCCTTAACGTTATTTATTAATGACGTTGACATTTGACAGCAAGATTCTATGGTTAAACACACAAACAATACTATTGTCAATACAAAATTATAGTCAATACAATATTGACAACAATATTGTTCAATATATGGCCCCGCACACTACGCAATATTATTGACAATATTTCGTAGTAAAATCTGACACAGTACCTCAGTAGCTTTATTTGTATGCGTACGTGTTAAATCTAAAACAGCTAGAATGAAATATGCCGTTGCTTTAGTTATTGCATTTAGCTTATTTACAAAAAAAGGCAATGAAAAAAAATTTATGAAATCAAAGACGAAGAAAAGAAAATCGAATTTGATTTTCAATATTTCAATATTGTCAATCGACTATAACAAAGGCCATTCGTGGCCCAGGGTCACAAACATAGCTCTGGATAAGTTTCACATATTTTAATAAACTCTATTAAATATTATTTTTCCGTAAGAGTAATAATAGTTTGTACGCGAGCGCTTGAAGCCAGTATAAAAATTGTAAATAATTATACTTACTTAGAAAACGTATAAAAATTTAAACGTAGCGGTTCAAATTTTTATTCGTTTTCTAAATAAGTATTTTTCTCTCCTAAGTGTGGATTAACACTTTAAAAAATGTTTAAAAATATTTGTAAATAATTAATTCTATATAAATTATAGAAGGACGGAGGGTGTCATAGCGCAGAGACACTAGTGTGTGATTGTAAACGCGATGGTTGTGTCTTTGAATCCCACTTGTGAGAATGATTTTTTAGTGTAATCGTAGTGTGCGGGTCATATATTGAACAATATTATTGACAATATTATATTGGAAATGCTATTGTGTGAGTGTGTGGCTAGCTTTATTGTCAATGTCAAGCAATTAAGGTTGAGTTGAAATGAAACTCAACTGTGCAGTGTGCACTTGTATATAGTAAAGTGTAAATACTATGATAAACTATACATATAGATTATACTAACACTGTTTGTTGTAGATTTACTGTATTTTAGTTTGTGATGTCATGTTTTTAATTTTTTTTCTTTCAGGTGGTGGTATATCTAATTAGACCTTCTATTTTTATACGTTTTATTCAGTCTTTTAAGTGATATTTTCTTTTGTTTTTAATTTACCAATCTTCATCGTGTCTTCTCCATTCTACGTGACATTGGCGAAGTAAACTGTGCTCTACTGGCACGCCTAAAAGCCATAAAATAAGAAACAGAACAGAACAGAACTATACATATATAGAGTGAACTGGAATAATAATTTATAAAAAGTGACTCGAATAAATCCTATCCTGTCAGCTGATATAATTTATTATTTAGCACATTACGATTAATTGTGAATTGTTGTATTATTTTTCAATCATTTATAAATTTATTTACATAAACTGAAATTAATATAAAAATACTTCGTAGTTAGTATTTTGAAGTGTGGACCTGTAAGTCAACAGAAATTAAAATAGTATCAAGGAGAAAAAGAAACAAATTTTCCATTTAATTAACGTTGTTAATTTTAATTTCTCAAGAAATGATGGAGGCTACAAAAATAGTAACTGATGAAGAGTTAAAAGAATACTTCCCAGATTTACCCGGTGGACCTTTAGATGTGTTTAGAAAGCGAGCCTCATTCAATTGGCGACGTATGAAACTAGTTTATGATAATTTGTCAACAATAAAAATAAAAGTAAGTATTAATTTGTTTTATTTCTTAATTAATGTTTTATTAATACTTTTGAATACTTAATTCATAATATAATAAGGCTATATTTTATAACAACTTTTATTTAGTGAGTTATTTATTTATAGTTGTCTTCTTTCTGCATTTTACCTAAGAACTTTTACAAAAGTTTCTTTTAAAAATGTCATTATGCAAACATAGTTACAATTAAATTATATGGCATACTAAATCAAGTACAAAATAAAATAAAAATATTTTCTACTTGGTTGTCTTTTATATTTTTAAAGTAATCAAAATCTTTTTTGAAAATATATATAAAATTTTAAACATTGGAAACTCCCCAAACACTTTGACCACTAATGCCGTACACATGTTTACCAAGAGCTGCAAGTTCAAATCTCAATTATCATATTTTCTATAAATAATTTTCTATCTTTTTTGTAAAATAATATTTTGAATAGAATAAAAATAATAAATTAAATTAATTAATATCAAATCTATTGTTATATAGCATGATATTTGGAAATTAATGGAAAACCATCCACTATTTCGTCACTCAGATGCATCACTCACTTTAGATGAAGAAAGGCATATTACTATAAAACAAATGTATACTATACATAATGAAAATTTTCTACCATTGGAAAAGGTAAGAAACTTAAATAAATAAATATTACTTTCAGTAAAATACAACACTCCAATGTGTGTGGCTGGTAGGTATGATCTGTAGTGTAGGTGTATATTCCTGCTCTCATAAAACAACATGCTGTATTTAGTTCCATCACTTGGCAATATCTTGAATTCAGGTGGAAAGCGCAGAACAGTGTCTTGATACAAAGATCTCTCTGCCTACCCTTCTATATATCTTAACCACCACTGACTGACCTTCTATATATATGGCAATAAAGTATGAAATTTGGGAAAAAAAGTATATAAAAAATACTTTAATAGCAGCTGTTTAAAAAGTATTATATTTAGTAGATATTTAGAGTTTACTTGCTCCTATAATAATCCAGAAAAAAAAATAATACAAGAATATCACTAACAAACTCAATTATACTTGCAATCAATATAAATATTTTCAATTATAATTATAAACTAGTTAACACTAAATTCATATTATTTATTAATAATTATTTCTTCATTAGTTAATAGAAGAACCAAACCTATTTCAAGCGGAAACCGAAGCTATATTCATGTTCAACAGTTCTCTAGCAGTCAAGCTATCACTAACGTTTCGTATGTTCACAAATACAATACAAGGTAGTGGCCAACCCCATCACTATCATTTCATAGAAGATATACAAAAAGGCAAAATTGGTGGTTGTTTTGCTTTAACAGAAGTGTCTCATGGTTCTAATGCTAAAGGATTGAGGACTACTGCAACTTATGATGTAGAGAAAAGGCAATTTTGTATACATTCCCCAAATTTTGAGGCAGCTAAATTTTGGGTTGGATGTATGGGTGAGTATTAGTGTGTATTTTATTTGTAGGGTTCCATAGCCGGAACATTATAAATTTGTCATGTCTGTCTGTATGTCTGTATGTCTGTCTGTGTGTCTGTCCGTGCGTCAGTGTGTATGTCACAGCCACTTTATTCCGAAAATATTATGATTACACAATTGAAACTTAGTAGGTAGATGCATTCTGTTAACCGCTTTACTAATTTTTTTTAAAAATACAAAAATATATATTAGAGGGGTGCTCCCCATAACTGGAACTGATACTAAAAAAAGTCTTTTCAGCAAACCTATATGTATTGGGTATTCAGTGTCTATAAATAGGTCAAAAATGGCATTGAGGTTCCTAAATCTGAACCGTTCCAAAGATAGACACTTTCAAAATTCTAAAATGTATGTCCCCCTTCCAACTTTTGAACTACCAGAGTGAAAAATCAAAAAAAATATAAAAACGGTTTGAACGAGATACAGTCAGAGTTCCTGAGATAATATAGCAGTTTATCGGAAACCGCAAATTATTTCTTAGTTATGCATAAAAATGCCATAAAATACTATAGTATTACATAAAAACAAAGATATTTTTTATTGTTGGATTGCCCAACAGTTTACAGAATTCTTTGCGTATTATGGTTGGTTCATGATATAAAAAAAAATCTACCTACTTATTTTAAGTTACGTTTTTGCAAAAGGTACACAGTATTAAGAAACTCAGTTCTCTACTTTTTGATTGTTTTGTAGAAATTGCGTAACTGATGCGTAACTTATCCAATCTGATTTAACCGATTTTATTGAAATGAAAATATTAAATATTGCAGCTTCACGCATAGCAGAGTAGGCAGAGAGAACCCAGTGTTAAGACACGCCGTTCCCCACGCATTGCTCGGTGCTCCTAGTCTTGTTACTACAGCGAGGACATATAAATAAAAAAAAATACCGAAAAAGAATTGGCCCCAAAACCGTCGCATGTACATCCAAACATTTTCCAAAAGCATTGTGTCATTGTACTAACATGAAAGATTAAATTGTTATCGACATTTATGACATTACTAGCGGACCCGGGCGGCTTCGCCCGCTTGAACTATACGAATATTTATTAAATATATTTGTGAAATTATTTTCAGTTTTCAATAGGATTAGTAACAAAATATAAGCCTAAATAATCCAATTAAGCCGAAAAAATTATAAGTAGAGAAAAATCTTATTATTAAAAAAAAATACCTGAGTAATTGAAATAAACAAAGAAAATAAATAAAAGTAACTTAAGGATTTTTTTAAATATTATAAACAATACTTAACTAATTACTAATTACGAGCGCAGAAATAAATTAAGCTTGGAGTCAATACAATCGATACGAACGTTTATACATCGTTTTTGCACCTTTTGTATGGAAATTGAACAATTCTAAAAAAAAAGGCACATATGTTAAAATTGGAAATTTATGTTGAAAATATCACATAAAAAATTGTAAAATAGAATTCATACACCTGCAAACTAGTTATTAACAAAGTTTGTCCACTTGTGTAACTCGTACTTCCCATTGACCTATAATAATGAAATTGGTGTACCCTCGGTGAACGTGTTCGACTCGCACTTTATCGTGTTTTTTTTCGCGTCCCATATTATTTACATATGTACCTAATTGCATATAAACATATGCTAGAACCAACAATATGCGTGAACTTGAAGGCCTTGATCTAGCGAACTTGGAGCTTGTATACGTAATATTTTACATAAAATATGCATGTCATACAAAATTACAATACAATTGGCTCTTTAGAAATTCGGCTTAGTGGAAATTATGAATTTTTATAATTTTTCTACCTTCGGCCCATGATGCTAGCAGCTTCAAATTTAATTGTCTTAATGAGAAGATTATACTTTAAGCATAAGTGCATGCTTATATGTAATGTTATATTATATGGTTAGACTACCTTCTGCCTGCGGCATATATCCTTCCTCGATAGATGAATGATGAAGATGGATGGATCAACGAACCAAAAACAAAAAACCAACATTTAGTTCCCGTGATTAGAGCGTTCAACAAAATAAATTATGCAGAATATATTATTAGTATAGGAGTATTGATGTTTGATTTAAGACATTTCTCATACAATATAAATACAAATATGAACGGAATGTTAGAAATAACGTAATTTTACTAGTTCCTTTTTTTGGGCAATTATATTTGGCTTCTACGTTCACTTATAAAAGCGTGTTTTTCTAGCGTTTTTTTAACTATTATTTTATTTTGTAATATAGTTTGTCCCATATTATTCCCACGAGTAATGCACAATTAAACGGATTTTTCTAACAAGTCCAAATACGGCCATGATACGAAGTTACATCATGAAGCCCCAGTTCATATCTTCCGGCTCCATCATCAGATCAGTTCGATAGATTTTCATGACGCTACGATCCTTGGAAGATGGTTAAATTATTTACCTTAAATAAGAAAAGAATGAGTCCAAACTCGATATGTTTACTAGTAGGCAGTTCAAGGTTCCATCAGCCACGTACATCAGACCAAACTTGATGGTACCATGATATTGTATTGTCTAAATAATCTAAATACAGTTGCCAAGTGAGTTCATGATGATACAACAATTAGAAATGCGTCTAATTTACATTCTTAGATTTTTGATAGACATAACATAATTCGTTTTTTACATACAAGTCGACCTAATAAAAGTGTTTAAAAATATTTTGGAACATCTCATTTCTTTTAGTGCAGCTCAAACCCATGACCACCACGCGTCGAGTTAGACTTTTTCCAGCTGCACCATGACGTTAAAACACTTGTGAAGTAGCATCTGCCCACGGCTTCGCCCGCGTTGTCAATTCAATTCAAAAGTTTTCTTATAATATTAGTATAGAAAGAAGTAAAGATTATAACAAAATATTCACAACGATATTAACAATAGAATTTATGCATTTATCAGAATTTAAGTTTGTTGACTCCGACCTTAGGCACATTAAGATGTAAATGTGTTTGATATTGTTTATCGTTAGTGGAATAGTAACGCATTTATTCGATTTCCTATTAAATAAATTTCAAGTTGCATAAATATGTATTATGTGATTCTTTGTTTTTTTACAATAAATTAAACACAGTTTGTTCTAATTATTATGTACAAATAAATAATAATAATAATAATGAGGCCAGTCGTGGCGCAGGGGCACAAAGTGTGACTGTAAAATCGACTGGTTGTGGGTTCGATCCTCACACGAGGAAACGAAATATTTACTTACATTTATATTTTCCGTTCTTCGCTCTGGTGTCGAGGCAAAGCGCGGCGTTGAGTTCCGCCACTCAACACACAATGCCTCCAGAACTCGGCGGAAAGTGGGGAACGGTGTGTCTTAACACTAGGTTCCTTCTACCTATCCTGTTGTGTGCGGGATACAACGTGAAGCTGTTTTTTTTAAATTAATGATAATAAATCCAACTCGATCCAGTGGTTATTATAATTGGCGTGTTCACAAAACAAAGTATACAGCTTTATAAAATTAGCATAGGTATGTACTGCGCGGAAATGATTTTTCATTTAACCCCAGACATCGACTCATGCATTTTAAAACATAAACGTTAATAATCATGATATACCTATCAAAAGGGGAAGTGGTAGTGGTAGAAGTTATCACGTGTATTAATTTTGCAAGTGCTTGCTAATTGCATTGCAATGCATCGCATGATTACACTATTCCTTTTATTATTTTAAAGATAATATTCTAAAAATTTCAAAATGTGATATAGTTTGTTAGTATTAACAAAATACACATGATTTTGAGTGGAGGACCCTCCCCCTCGAAATTAATCTTAAACTTCACGAAATATAACCAAGGCAGGGTTCAAAATTTATAAAAAAACACATCACGTAAACGTCGTCTAAGCGTTTTTCTCAGTCTCATTGTCCTTTAAACCATATTATATATGATAACATTTAACAATAGTACGTCCATGTGTGGGTATTATGTTTTTTTGACACGATGAACGCTAGATGCATGGAAAAGTATGACTTATTGTCACAATCCGCATGAGCCGTACGTGCAAGTGAGAGCGCGGAATAAACGATAGAGATGCACGATCGACCTAAGCGTTCTGTTTGTGACGCATGTCTATTCATTGCTACTGATAATTAGATAGCACATTGTTACTTGTAATTAATGTGTAATTTAAGTTAAAAAAATATTTAAATTAACGAGTAGCAAATAAATTTTTAATTAATATCATTCGTAAAAGTATGAAACATACTTATTTAGAAAACGTATAAAAAGTATTTTTCTTTCCTAAGTGTGGAATAACATTTTAAAAAAAGTATGAAACATTCATCAATGTTATTTTATGACGTTATCACGTAAATTTATTGTGTGTAAACCTGTTTTGAGTCTATCATAACCTGTTTTAAATTTAAATTTTTAATGACATGAAATCATCCATCCAGTCATACATCCGCACTAATATCGCGGACTCTTAGGATGTCATATGTTTCATAAACAACTCTAAGTTGTTTCCATTTGTTTTATATAAGTATTTGGAACTCATCAATGTTTAATCCCTTTTGATATAAATTTACTATATGAGATAATACGTTTATTTTGGCCAGTCGTAGCGCAGGGGCACAAAAGTGTGAGTGTTAATGCGACAGTTTGTGAACTCCATTCCCACGCGAGGAAATGAAATATTTAATATTTTCATTTCTTCGCTCTGGTGTCGAGGCAAACCGCGGTGTTGAGGTTCGCCACGCAACGCACAATTCGTCTAGAATTAGGAGGAAAATGGGGAGCGGAGTGTCTTAACACTCGGCTCCCTCTTTGTACTCTGCTACATGCGAGAGCGTGAAGCTGAAAAATAATAATTTTTATGTAGCAAGTCTTTATTTGATAATCACGGTGTTAAGTTCCGACCTGAACTCGCAATGTCCCAAATTCAGACTGAAAGTAAGGAACGGAGTGTTGTCTACACATTTTTTTTGAATACGAATTACTATGCTATACGAGAAAAAGCGTTAAGCCTCAAAATAAAAAAAAAACTTCTTTGTTTCTTTTTGTTGTGTTTTTAAAGAAATGTTAATGAAGCAATATACATCTTCACTTAATATGCCGTACCGTCATGCACTTATTAATCTTTTAAGATTTTGTATAATTTGTCGTAATCAGATTTTTTTAGTTATTTCAAATACTATATATAGAGGCCGGTCGTGGCGCAGCGGCACGATGTGTGACTGTAAAACCGACTGGTTGTGGGTTCGATCCCCACTCGAGGGGATGAAATATTTACTTAAATTTATATTTCCATTTCTTCGCTCTGGTGTCGAGGTTAAGCGCGGCGTTGAGTTCTGCCACTCAACACGCAATTCCTCCGGAATCCGGCAGAAAGTGGGGAACGGAGTGTCTTAACACTAGGTTCCCTCCCTGCTGTGTGCAGCGGGGATACAGCGTGAAGCTAATTTAATTTTAATTTAATTTAATTTCAAATACTATATGCGCACGGCATACGAGATATTATTTGCGTAAATACGATCTCCAGGAAATTCCGGGATAACCTAGGTTAACCTATTTGGTACTTTAAAATCCTCTTCTATCTTTCAGTGTTAATCCCATAACAATCGGTACAGCTTTTCCGGAGTTTAACGCGGGCAAACAGAGAGACAGACAGTCAGAAAAAAAATGTTTGTTTGGTGTTTTGGTATCGTGTAATTAACCTTACAAATATTCAACGAAACTACATTTGATACTATAATTTGAGCACCTGTAATAAAACTTTAATAAGAAATATCAACACTATTTATTTTTTGTCCAGGTAAATGCGCAACACACAGTATTATATATGCAATGCTAATATCTAAAGGCAAGAATCATGGCTTACACGCATTTGTGGTTCCCTTGAGAGATCCTAAAACGCTGAAACCATATCCTGGAGTGATAATTGGTGATATTGGGGAAAAGATTGGCCTGAATGGTGTTGATAATGGGTGAGTGTCACGATTTGAAACTGTTGACAGATGAGAGGTTTGAATAACATCAAATTATTTTTATTGAGAAAATAGACATATTTAAAAGATTAGGCATATTTTTTAAAAACTAAAATAATTTCAATATAACAACTTAATTAATTTTAATATCTTTAATATTTAATTAATTACATATTTGTAAATACTACAATTACAGGTTCGTCATGTTCAACAAATATCATATTCCTAAAGAAAATGCTTTAGATAGATTGGGGGGTGTGGACGATAACGGCGACTATAAGACGCCCTTCAGAGATCCTAGCAAGAGGTTTGGTGCGTCCTTAGGTATTTTATCAGGTGAGATTTTTTACCACTGACGCAATGGAGTGATGTTCATCTTTTGCTTTGATTAAACTACTGTCATCATGATGGTTCTTAGTTCTAAAAATCTAGCAGTTTGAACAGTATCGTCACTTTTCCAATATTATTAGTAAGGCATTTTTGAAATAAAATTTAATTATTGCGCATGTGGCTTATTTAAATGTTTAATTTCAATAGTTATTTATTTGGTTGGATAAATGGTTAGTAAGTCAATTATTATTTTATTAAATTGAATAGTCATCAAACAATAATAATAACAGTCAATAATTTAGTCAGTCAAGCATACAAATAGTAATTTATATAGCGAGACAACAAACTAACATTTAGTTAATATGTTAATAATTTATTTATTCCGACACGTAAGTCAGTCATTTGTTAATTCATAGAAATAGAAATATCTATTTGTTTAATAACGTAATAAAGAAAACATATGCAAGGTTATGTAGAAAATAATTGTTTTATTTATGTTTTTAAATAATTATTATAATTTCAATTATTGATATAATAACATTGTAATTTTAATCGGTCACCTATCACACTGTATCAATATATTTTATACTTTATTTTGATAACTTATCCAATATCAAATGAATGATAACAAAATAAACAAAACACTAATATAAACATAGGTGTACAGTATTGTGAAGTTGAAACATACATTATAAGTCTTGGGCCCATATTTATATATCGCTTTCAAGATCGATCTAAGACTTGAGAGCGGTTTATAAATATAGGCCTTAATAACTCAATGTCACTAAAAAGAACAACTGTTAGGTTGAATGTCGGTTTTTCTCACTGAATTGTCTTTGGAGCCGATGGTAGCGACATGTTTATACGACGGATTTTCTAATAGGAGAGCCTAAGCGGGGACTTCGGGATTTACTAAAGCGTGGCAGATAAATATATGGGGAGATTCCTTGTACTCGTCTAAGTACTTCTAACAAATATGAGCCCAATATAAATGGCCGCCCGTCTAGGATAAAGGGCCAGATTAGTAAAAAAAAAATATCATCTGAAATTCTTAAATTAGGGTAGGAGTGAGTTAGTTACCTGCTAAATCATATATATTTCACTAATCTGACAATTTGAGAGTAACGCAAAGAACGGGGAGGGCTTCAAAGTTGTAAAAAAAACGTTATCTTGATTCTCGTTTTATTTTGAAGGGATTCAAGGATTATTAGATTTATATATAATCTGACGAATTCCATAAGCGGAAGTAATAAAAATTGTTTAATAAAGTTTAATGCAGCTACGGGTGTTTTTATTTACTTGCTATTACTAGAGCTTTTCAATTGATTACGATCAATAATTAAAAAAAAAATCTTCGTCAGATTCAGGACATGTAGATGAATAATGTATATCTAAATCTGACGCGCTTGAGTATTTTAAAATGACGAAATTTATTTGCACATTCTAACAATGGCTGCGAGTTTGCATCACATCGAAATCGTCAGATTATTATATAAGGGTTTTTTTCAAGTTCTCTTAACATCCTCTTTAGAAAATCTAACGCGCTCGATTGTTTTTTTCTTTCATTTTAACCGTTACGTGCGACCTCCATCATGGAAAAAGTTAGATAAACATACGTACATTTTTAAGTATACGTAGGTCATGGATGATATCAACGTCTGACGCGCTCGAGAATGTCCATACAATTTTCGCTTTTTTTTACAATCTTGAAAATTTATAGGCGCTCCCTCCCACCAATCAAAAGGTATATATTATATGACATTTTGTATTCTTTTTATGATCTAATCTTCGCAACCCAATAGGTCGCTATATCGCTCAAGTAAATCCCGATTTAGCATCGTGGGCTTTCCTACTATCTAATATTTAATACATGTGCAAGTCTATTTGAATAAACAATTATTTTGAATTTGAATGCCAGTCATCCTCAAGGCTGGCCATGCATTTGCAATTTCCGGTACTAATGTCCATAGACGTGGTCTGATACTAAATATCCACCTGATGTCAAGTGGATATTTAGTATCAGATGGTCGTCTTTCCCATTTCTGCTAAATATAATATGACAGTGCTTAATTTTATACTTTATTTAATTTTACACTACTATTATAAAAATAATTTTAGGATTTTTTAAATAATACAAAACATATAATACACCGCACTTCGATCCATATCCTTGAGGGTAGGCAAGGGAAATAGGAACCTACTGTTAAGACAATCTTCTTCATTAAGACACTCCGTTTTTCACTTTCCGCCTCGTTACCAGAGCGAAAAAATGAAAATATTAAATATTTCATTCTCTCAAGTAGGAAACGAATCCACATACATCACTTAAATTAAAGAAAAACTCTTCCACTGCGCCACGACTACTATAAAATGTTTTATTTCTTAAAATATTTTCTTTAATATTCCAGGCGGTCGCGTCCATATAACATCTATATCAACAAATTACTTGCAAAAAGCAATAGTAATAGCAATTAGATATTCAGGTGTGAGGCGACAGTTCTCTTCTGATGACTCGACAGAAGAAACAGCTGTTATAGAATATCAACAGCAGGTGATCTTTTTTAAATGTTTTTTTTTAACGTTTCACGCTGTATCCCGTGTACAGCAAGACAGGCAGGGAGAACTGAGTGTTAAGATCGCTTTGAAGTTTGTTGTAGATGACTGCGAGATTTAAATTTAGATTTTTTTTAGCTTCGCGATCCCGCACACAGCAGGGTAGGCAGAGGGAATCTAGTGTTAAGACATTCCGTTCGCTGCTTTCTGCCGAATTCTGGACGCATTGCGTGTTGAGTGGCAGAACTCAACGCCGCACTTTGCCTCGACACCAGAGCCAAGAAATGGAAATATACATTTAAGTAAATATTTCATCTCCTCTAGTGGGGATCGAACCCACAACCACTCGGTTTTACAATCACATTTTGTTCCCCTGCGCCACGACTGGCCTCTTTTTTTTTTTTTTTTTTCTTTTTTTTTTTTTTTTACTTTTATTTATTTCTCCCCGAGTGAACGCGTAAAAGTTAAAAAAGCCTAAACATCAGGGCGGCCACGACTCATCGATCGTACTGATCCTATAATCCATATATATATATATAAAATACTAATAATATTTTTAAAATGTTCCTTTCATTGTTTTTAAGCAAATCCGTCTGTTCCCGTACTTGGCTGCGACATACGCATTAAGATTATTCTGCACTTGGTTCGGCGATCTACATATCAAAATAGCTGTTGAGAACTTAACGGGTAAATATAATATCTATTTTCGTTTTTTTAATAATAAAGTTACTT
>DWQW01006977.1:0-15595 GCA_018249695.1 Heliconius erato demophoon | reverse complement strand
AAGAAATTCAAAAAAAATCTTTTTGCTTTCTATTAGTCTTTTTAAGTATCCCTCTATCCATTTCAGTCAAAATTACTAAATGTACAGACAAAATATTTTTACTGTCTTATTATATATAGAGATTATGCGTCTATTAGTACATTGAATGCGGCGTAGTGAAAACCAATGCTACACTTTGAATTAAAATGTAGAAATATTATAAAATTTGATTCAATGAAAACAAACCCTATATAAATGTTCTAGCGTGAAAGAAAAGGTCGTTGTGGCGCAGTGTTTCAACGTCTGACTGTAAACGCCAAGCATGTGGGCTTAATTCCCACTCAGGAGAATGAATTATTTTCATTTTCTCGACTGGTAGCAAAACAAAGAGAGTCGCGCCACTGCGTGATGAGTTCCGTTCCCGTCACTCGTAAATTGATCGATGCGTGGGGAACGGAGTGTCTTAACACCAGGATGAGGGATCCTACCCTGCTGTGTGTGGGCCATAACATGAAGCTAAATAAATTACCTTTTGTGCTTTAGCAATATGATCGATGCCCTTCTGTTTAGCGGCCTTTACTGCTTCAGCTTCAGCCCTGTTCTTTGCATCCCTTTCTTGCTTTTGTCTAAGAAAGTTAGCGATTCGCAGATCCATTATGCGCTCTTCTTCATTCTGCAACTGCTTGTAGTACAAAAGCTCGGCGTTACCTGTTGTGTTATTAGATAATTTACTAAATTATTACTTTGAATAAATTATAATTTTCACGTATTTCAGATATTGCAGTACACCACAGATCTAGAGAGTCTAATTATAATGATGTAAAATCTATACTTTAACTTATTATCAGAGATACAGAGAAGAGAAACAGAGTACATTCATATTTTAAAACATGGTAGCTTCAACCTTAAGTATACGTACCTTGATCCAGTATTTCCTTCAGTTTGGCCTGTCTGCCGTGTTTCTCTTTTAGTTTTTGGGCTTCATCGATTTGCATCGCAATGTTTGCTTGATTCACTCTAATACTCTCCTCCTCAATACGCTCTGCTTCCATTATCTAGAAAAAAACTAAATATATTATTTCTTATCTTTTCCAACAAACAAAAGTGCAACATCATTTCGTCCTCATTACTTTATGGAGATAAATAAAAAATAAATAAAAAAGCCGCATGTTGCAGGGTAGGCAACGAAGACCTAGTGTTAAGATATTCCGTTCTGCGTTCTGCGTGTTGAGTGGTGAATTTATTAATCACATTCAGGATTACTTTTTTGTTGCTAACATTTTCTGGTGTGGGCACAAAATTACTCGGAAGTGCCCGGTCCCCCTACTCTACGTCCATCTAGATAAATTATGTATAATAAACAAATAATATAATCAATTTTCTAATCGATAATAGTAACCTTAGCCGTTTCATGTGCTTTAATTTGTTCCTTCAACGCCGATAGATTTTGGAGTCGCAGTTGATGTCTTCTTTCTTCATCTTCTTCAGCTCTTTTAACTGCCGCTTGGCGATTCTCTTCCATTATCGCATCAAGTCTAAATTATAAGAAAACTTTAGGTATATTTACTAATGCTGATATTTATATATATCGTACTTACCACCAGCACCACCACTACCACTTCTATTTACAGTCCTTTTTAATCATTTATAGGGCTTGGCTTTTATAATTTTTATATACATATAAACAATATTTTAACAAAAACCATATGGGTGTAATATGATTTTTAATTTTTTTTTTTAATCTGAAGTTATGTTATGTTATAGTTATGTTACACTTTACCGAAGGTACTCAAATAAAAAGTCGTGTCAACGGAAGAATTCCACAATTATATCTATTTAATATGTAAGCCTGCAATATTTAACATATTAGTGTTAGTGAATATGTGGCATATTCATATTTTCACCTTCTCTGTTCTTCATCCAACTCAATTTTTATAAGATCCTTTTCAGCAATCTGCGCGTCACGGATGGCGTGGCACTTGGACGCCAAGATAATGCGGTTGCAGAGACGCGGTCCTTGCATGCTGTTCGCTCTGAGGACTGAAAAATAATAATTCATTAACATATGAGAAACTTACAACTACGTGTTAATTTATACGCCAGTCGTGGCGCATCGGTACAAGCGTGTGACTTTTAACGCGATAGGTTGTGGCTTCAGCATTGAGTTCCGCCACTCAACATGCAATGCCTCCAGAATTCGAAAAATGGAGAACAAAAAGTAGTATGAGTGTCTTAATGAGAACGGAGTATCCTAACACAGGTGAAGACTATATAAGTAATTACATACTTTCAGCACGCGACAACGTATGGGCAGCTTGGTCTGGCCCTTCCAGTTCAGGGTCAGCAGAACCTGTGGCTTCAGCGCCAGGTTGTGGCTTGAGCTGTTCTTTCAGTTTCTTCTTCCTCTCTTCAGACTCTTTCGCTGCCCGTTGTATCGCTGCTTCTTGGGCGTGCATCGCTTGTAATTGCTCTTCTTGGGATACTATCTGAGGACACATTTACGTTAATATATGAATGCTAGTTTTTTTTTTTTTGGACATCTGTTGGCAAAAATCTCATGTCAACATTTAATCATTTCAAATATTTTCATTTCTTTAGTCTGGTTAATCAAAGGGCGGTGTTGTATTCAGCTACTCAACAAACACTTGTTAAGTGTACGCAAAAAAATTACAGTATGCCCCTTATACCTACTTTGGTCGCAAGTCCCATCTACTGCTCAAAGCTTTTCACTACATTACACGATAGACCCGGCACTCGTACGATGAATCCATAGAATGTTAAGTAATTTCTTCTCATATCAACAGATCGCTGCCTACTTACCATAAATACACGAATAAAAAAAGGAACTAACCTTCGCTTGTTTTTTTAATCTCTCATAATCATCCTTATTCATGACAGCTGGATAAAAGTTAGGTGTAGTTTTTGGTACCAGCAAGGTCCTCCAGCCTCCCACTTGTGGCACCAAAGTGTATTCGTGTTTCGGAACCTCGCATATGTGGATAGGTTTCTTTGTAATGGGGAATTTGAGACGACATTGCGAAGGTCTAAAATTTCATCTCAAAATATTAATGTTACATTTTTTTTAGTTTCACGTTGTATACTGCATGTAGCAGGATAGGCAGAGTAAGCTTAGTGTTAAGGCGCTGCGCTCTCACTTTGCGCTTTGCGCAATTCTGGAAACAATGCACGCTTTGCCTCGACACCAGGGCGGAGTAATGAAAATATTAAAAAAATATGTATTTAAAATACTTATTTTATTTTATAACTGCCAAACGGGTCGAGTTGATAATATAAATAACAAAAGCAATATTTTTTTTTTATAGGATTAAAAGCAAGTACCTATGCAGTTGATAGCACCCCGGCTCGCTACCTTTATGAATGGTATGATACTTTATACCTTCGTGCAAATCTTTAAGGACTTTCGGCATTTTTACCGTTAAAATTTATTATATGATATTAACTATTTGTATAATAATTTTAAAAAATATCGATTTAATTCACTTGTCTTGCTCTTGTCGCTAAGAAACAAAATAAATAAGATCTGTTCAATAACTTAAATTAATTATGTCAATAAGAGTATTGTTACTTGGAAACATGTGTTCTCCAATAAGGAAACTATACGACACAAATATATGCAAAAATATTTATTCAATATTATAAGAATGGAAAAACGGAATAAAATGCTAGTCATTATATTAGATATTATAGTTTGGATGAATAAGCTTTTGCCCTAGCTTGATTCTTGTATGTATTTTAATAAATGACAATGTCAATTCGCTAGTGTTGTACAAGAATATTTAACTCGATATACATGACTTATTATTTTTTTGAGAAAATGATGTAAGAAGAATAGAATCTAGAAAAAGACGCTGTATGTTGTGGTTTTGGTTTTGGTATGTTGTGGTTTTCTGTTCAAATTTGAAACATATCTTATCAATTGACAATATTCAAATCCGCGCTTTGTACTACTACTTCGATGAAATTAAAAAAAAACAATTGCTTTTTATTTACTGAATGAATGAAATGTTTCGAAAATGGCCTTTAGTTTTAAGTATTTATTCTACTGCGTAACCATAACAAATAAATGTTATATAGTCATACTTTTTTTTTAACTACAGCGTCACTTTAACTTGAGGCTTTAAAATAAATAACCGATATTAATAAATTATCAAATAATCGACAAACTTTACTATAGAACTACATCACTAGTGAGTACATAATTATGGCGGGTGCGAGTTATCTTTAAAATCAGTGCAAACAAAAATTTATATATAACCGTATGTTTCTAACATAATGGGAGCCAGTTGATGTTTAAACCTTATATATTATTTTATCTATAAAAACTATATTTTTATACACCAGTTACTAAGTGTTGCATAAGTAGTATGAGAAAGGTTATGTTATTCAGTGGAAAAATCGTTCAAATATTAAGTTTATAACTAAAATTTGAATCAAAGTGTATTAAAAATCGAAATTTTCTTACAATGGAACAACCATTAAGGTCATATTTGGCATTGTCTCTGGTAAGTTACTTTTTGATTGAATAATTTGATTCCCTTAAATTTCTCATGTGTTGTATTGAGTAACTATCTGCGCAATATTCTCAATTGTTATATTTAAATATAGATCTCCCCAGTATATTATTACATCCTCTATTATATTTTAAAACAATAGGAATATTACTTTTTCATATGCAAGAGGAAATCAATTTTTTTATATAGTTTTTATTGTCCAGTGTCTTTAAAAAGACCTTGAAAGGTGTTATAACAAATTTATACAATTTTTTTGTAACATTAAAATCAATATTCATAAGTAATAAATAATAAGTATTTTTATTTATTAAATCCACTGCGAAGGACCATTTTGTTTTAATTTTTATACTTTATGTTATAAAATGTTAAAAAAATTGATTTTGAATTTACCAATATTATGACTAAATCTTGGTCATTTATTTTACTCTCAATTAGTTCAAATCTAGAACATAGTAAGCTGAGAAAACATAGTTCTAAGACACTTTTCACACATAAATTAAATGTTTATACATTAACCTAATACATTATATATTGCAATGGTTTAAGTATAAAAATTCTAAAATTTCTCTTCAATTTTTTGTATTTTAAGTATATAAAAAATATTTTATTATAATTTTACATTAATATCAACAGGCAGGAGGACTCGCAGGTGTTTCCGTTGATGTGACTCTCTATCCATTAGATACATTAAAAACTAGATTACAAAGTCAACAGGGTTTTTACAAGACTGGTGGTTTTAGTGGAGTGTATAGAGGTAAATAAATTTATTAAAAATTTTTTTTGTAAAAGAAAAAAAAATTAAATTATTTTTCATCATTCAAAATGTTACATTGAGTTTTGCCACTCAACACACTATGCATCTAGAAATTCTGCCGAAAGTAGGGAATAATATTGGTATAGTATGATTCTTTAATTATGGCATTTCAAGTGTGCCAGTTGAGCACATATTACTATATTACTTCATATTACTTCACCAATGTCACATTGTATGGAGAAGACACAAAGAGGTTGTACGGTAAAAAAGAGATAATTTTACACAATAGGAGAATGCATGCATTATATACATAAGACAGAGTGTTAGTAATAAAAAATATATAATACAAAAGTGCTTACAATTTAATATTGTTATACCTATATAGAATATATTTATATAGAAAACAGATTTACATAGAGGAATAAACACAAACATTAACAAACATTGAGGAGTCAGGGAACTTTAAAAGAAAGGACATTGTATAAAGGATCAATTAACTTATGGCAAGTGAAAAGGATGTGAGGAGGGGAACCGTCTTCTAGACCACATTCACACCTTGAGCGGTCCCTGATCTTAGCTAGGTGTACAGGTGTACATGCATGTCCAAGGTGCAAGCGACAAATACTTGATATAATCCTCTGTGTCACTAAAAACCAAGGTTGTCTGGGGATATTAGCCTGAATAGCAACATAATGATTATGGTTCTAAAATTTGACAATATCCAGAATTCATACCATGACACATCTAAGTAAGGTGATGCAAGAGACAACAAATCCTGGGCCAAGATAAAAAAAATATCTAAATTTCCACACTGGGTGGCAAATAAGAATTGAAGTGTCTTAATGGGAATGGAGTGTCTTAACATTAGGTCCCCAGTCTGCCTACCCACCCTCAAGATTTCTCTGTAATTAATATATCAAGAAACTCACACATGAATCTGCCAAGTCCAAATTTGTGTGGTTTTTTAGGCAAATAATATTGTAGGATTGGACTGCACTGGATTAAATTTAATTTTTTATCACCTTTAGAATTCATCCTACATATAGTATACATAGTGTACCTAGCTAACCTTATGTCTTAACACATATAACATAAATTTAACGAAATACAATTTTTTTTTATAATATATTTTGCCATATTATTAATATTACATTTATATTCGAGATATTATATTTTTGCTTTAAGCTTAGTATGGCTTTTATTTAGCTTGATTTCTTAAATATAAACTTTATTTTTCTTGATATTTATAGTATTTCTTGGCAGGACAATACATATCTAACGTGCAAGACATTGTATTTTGTATTAATTAATTTAATTATTGTAAAAAAAAATTCTATATATTTCTTTGTTTAATCTTCATTATCATATAATGCTATTATAACTACTTTATTTTAATTACTGTTTAACTTAACTTCACGTATAGCAGGATAGTTAAAAAATTATAAAAAACATGATTTTGCATTTAAAACATGTGACGTTTTTAAACATGTGACAGTAAACGGCGATTATGGGTTCGACTTCCACTCGGGGAAATGAATTATTATTTATTAATATTTCATTTCTTCGCTTTGGTAAAAAGCGCGGCGTTAAGTACCGCCATTCGACACGCAATACCCCAAAAATTTTACGACTACATATATGCCGGAAACTAGCTGAAAAAACTTTCCGCAAAAGACACGTAGAAACACTAACATCGACTGAATTGCTCACGCGCCGCCTATGCCCCTAATCGCTAGAGGTCGAAGTTGACCTCAACGAGATGAGATTTCGATATCTTTCGACATCGATCTTTCTTCAATCTAATGATTCCAGGCTTCTCAGACAAAAAAAAAATTTGTCTTTGTCATACGTCATAAGAGTGATGGATCCACCAGGGAAAAATCTCGAGTCTTCGGCAGTCTACATGAGGCCGATATCGACCTCAAGCAGCAGTGACCCATTCACTGCTGCTTGAGGTCGATATCGGCCGAATACCGATTCTGAACATTATCTACTATCCTACTAATATAATAAATGTGAAAGCTTTTCAGGAAGTATGTTTGTTCCATTTTGAAGTAAAAACTGCTGGACGTATTTAGATGAAACTTAACAGTAAAATACCTTATACATCAGGATAATATATAGGTGGCAGTGTATGTAAAGATTTTGTATAATTTGGCTGCAATACAGCTATAAGCGGAAGCGGGCAAGGCCGCGTTTGGGTCGCTAGTAACTTGTATTTTTTTCTACTAAGTAACACTTTGATCAAAACTGTGTTATATGAAGTACACATACATAACGAAGAGAAGACTTTTATTTTCTTTTCACTAAGGAATATGTAACCGCGACAGTTGTAGGTTCGATCGCAATGTTTTTGAAATTGTGCGGAAGGTTGGGAACGGAATGTCTTAATTATTATTGTAAAAATATAAAAAACAAAAGAAAACATTAAAATATATTTCTGCTATACAGGATGGAAGTGTCAGCGCTTCTTTTACGGGAACAGCATATAGGATATATAAAATATTTTAAACCCATACCTAAATAAATTAATCAAGATACCTCAACAGTTTAGACGTTGGATTTTTTTTTCATTTCACGATGTTTATTCATATCTGTATTTCGTGTGACGCAGTTACGCAATAACGTAAACTACAAAAATACTACTAAAGGTTAAGTTAACTTGAACTTTACCGCCAGTACCTACGACTCAATTTCGGAATTTGTTTCCCTATGATAGATTTATGTTTGTGTGTGTGTCGTTCTTGGGGTACAGTGTGCAGCTAAAAGATATATTTATAAAATAAAGTACAAGTTTATATTTAGTTTTTTCTTTCCCCTAGGTTTTTTTACAGTAGCATCGACGTCTATGCCCACGACAGCTCTATTCTTTCTATCATACGAGGCTACGAAGAGTTTATTACAACCAAAGGTGGCGCCTCAATATGCTCCCGTAGTACACATGTTTTCGGCTAGTGTAGGAGAAGTTGTAAGTATTGACGTCATTTAGCTTTTTGTTTTAATTTTTTTTTTCATATTAAAATATCGCTACAAATTTTCTATATACATAATACATATATCACTAATCATGTACTTGGAGACATGAGAAATCTCGTCCTCGTGGGAATTTCGGAAAATCGTCTCCTAGTGCTCCCCTATAATCCCTAACCTACCTACATGCCATATTTAAATTTTCTAAATTCAGTAGTTACGTCTGTGCGTTGTCTGTCAGCTAGTAACGGAAGAATTGATAAATAGATAAATTTATATCCACGTTTTTAATATAACTATTTACACAAAATTTTATATATTTTTATTAGTTTAGTTAAGATTAATTTAATAAGCGATAAAAAGTTGCATATCATTAGATTTTATTCATTTTAGTTAGTCATGATTAAATGTAAAATTTGTACATCACAACACTACTGTCTTATAAACAGGTTGTCTTAAAGTAAAAATGGCGGATATAATCTGAACAATGACAAAACATCACATTTAACATAGTTTCTCTTATAGTATTAAAAAGCGTTTCAAGTTTGAGAATAAGTTGACTTTTGTGTGTTTTTACATGTTAAAAAAATTAAACAAATCAGCTTCACTCTGTATCCCGTATACAGCAGGATAGGCAGAAAGAACCTAGTGTTAAGACACTCCGTTCGCCACTTTCCGCCGAATTCTGTAGGCATTGCGTGTTGAGTGGCGGAACTCAACGCCGCGCTTCCCTCGTTACCAGTTTTACTTCCTCTTCCTCCGAGACGAACGAATCGAACCGAAATCGAACCTGTCGCGTTTACAGTGGCTCGCTTATGTCGGCGCCACTACTGGCCTCTTAATGTCTTTGTAATTTAATATCTATGTATTTTATATAATTTGTTTTGTTACAGCTCGCCTGTCTCATTAGAGTTCCGGCTGAGATAGTGAAGCAGAGAAAACAGACTTACGTAGGCACTGAAAAGAGAAGCGCGATATGGATACTTTCAAATGTAAATTTATTTGTTTTTTATGTATTTGTTTACACCAGAGTTTGGGCGTAGACACGTCTTAAGGATCAGTTTTCTCTAATAGGTTTCCCTATGTGGAGCTTATATTAATTAAGTAAAGTTGTTTTTTTTTTAATCTTGTTTGGAAATTTAGCAGTAAAAAATAATGTAAATGTACAAAAAAAAAATTATACGTTTTCTTTTTCTCATTTTTATTCGAATATAATTTGAGATGAAAAATTTGGATATTAAGAAATTATATTATAAAAATGGGAGAATGTATTTGATTTAACTAATCTTATCGTGTGATAGTTTTAGTTTATTTTAATAGTGCACAAACGTTCAGGTGTGTTTAAGCACGGTAATCTGAGAAACGGCATAACCTAATTAAATGTAGTTTTTCATATTATATTTTTTAAATTTCCATAAACTTTGTGTTTTTTTTTTCAACGAGTTCATTAAATATATTATGTTATATACATTTAAAGCATTTTGTGCGACAATTAATAATATTATTAGAACAGGAGAGTAATTTAAGTTGATAAATAAATAATTGTGAATATCAAGCGGGCAAATCCGTGATCAGATTGCTAGTTTATAGTAAAAAACATTTTTTTATGTGTTTGAAAATAATCTTGTATTAAAGAAATTAGAAAGGATTTAGAAAAATTAGTTAAGAAATCATATTAAAAGCTTTGGTTTTGTATTTACAGGCTTTAAGAACAGAAGGTGTAAGAAAGGGTATGTACCGAGGTTTCTTATCAACAGTGATAAGAGATTTGCCGTTTAGTTTCATAGAGCTGCCGCTGTGGGAGTTTTTGAAGACTACAGTCAGGAATAGAAACAATGGCGAAATTACTATATTTCAAGTATGTTTTGTTTTACTTTTTTAGCTTCACGATGTACATTACGTAGGGTACACAGAGGGAACCTAGTGTTAAGAAACTGGGTTGCTCAGTTACCGCACATTTTTTTAATTATTATATGTCGAGTGGCGGAACTTAACACTACGGTTTGTCTTGTTACAAGAGTAGAGCGAGGAAATAAAAATATTAAATAATTAATTCCCCCAAGTGGAAATCGCATCCACAACATAGTATATTTTGTTTTTTCCAATAGAAATCTTTAGGTTATTTCGAAACGCAATTTTTAAACATTTTTTAACCTACCAACCACGTAAAGCGTCGTAACGTTTTTCTAAATAACAATTATTTAGTTTTTAGTTTTTAATCCTTGTGACCATTCAAGTTTTTTCACCTATGAAAAGAAGTTGTTGACACTTAAAACCAATGTGTGTTTCGAATTTTAATGTAAACATCTCAAAAGATATACTATAGTATTATACTTTAAAATTCAGAACGAACATAGTGTACAGTACGGTTGATGAGTCAATGCCGCCCTAACTTAGGTTTCTGAAATTTTGCACGTTATGCACCTCCAACAGTAAGAATCCATGGACACGACTTCACGACAGTAATGTATCATACATGATAAGTTAAAACAAAACAATTATCCCCTACAGAGTGCCGCATGCGGAGCCCTAGCCGGTGCTACAGCGGCCGCGGCGACCACTCCCCTAGACGTGGCTAAAACCCGCATACAACTAGCAGAGGCTTCCAAACCGGGGTCGAAGGCCCACCGCGTGCCCGCAGTCCTGGCCCAGGTGTATAGGACTAGGGGTCTTAGGGGTGTCTTTGCGGGCGTCACTTTGAGGTTCTGCGCCTTCTTTGTTGGGGGATTTGTGTTTTTTGGAGTTTATGATGATTCTAGACGGTATTTTGAGGAAGCTTTTAATAGATAGTTAATATTTAATAGTTGTGGTAAGCTAAGTGGTTGTTGTGTAATGTAGGGATTTTTTTTTATGTATTTATTATGTAATTTATATATCACAATTATAAAATTGTAGTGTAACTTACTTATTTATAAAAAAAATGATAACTAAATTAAAATATTTTAATGCAAATTTAATACACAAATATTTGCTGAATAATCTATAAATATATATAATGGTATGGCAACCGGTATAAAGTTAGTATTTATGTGAGTATATTATATATGTATACAGGGTGGAAGAGGCAGCGCTCCATTTACGGAAACAGCATATAGAGTAAAATATTTCAAACCAATACCTAAAGAAATTAATCAAGACGCCTCAACAGTTTAGACGTAGGATTTTTTTTTCATTTCACGATTTTTATCCATATCTGTATTTCGTGTGACGCGATTACGTATAGATCCCAATAACATAAACACTTACTGCTACAAAAATACTACTAAAGGTTAAACAACTTTGAACTTTATCGCCAATACATACGACTCGATTTCGAAATGAGGCGTGTGCGGCGGTGTTCATTTGATAGGTTTATGTGTGCGTGCGTCATCCTTACAAATGGCGTTTTGTTTTAAAATGACAATTTTATTATTTATTTTGTTTGAAAAAAAAAAACTTTTTCATTTTTGGGAATTTATTTTTTTCTGAATTATATTAGGCTTTTATAGAGTAGTTAAAACTGTGGTTTCATTTAATGTGGTGCTGACACTTCCACCCTGTATAAGTGCTACCAATTATTAAAAATAACTATTTAAGAATTTAGATTAGAAAAAATCAACTAAATCAAATTATATTTTTAAAATGATAAACTTTTTTATGGAAATTTTAACAAAATAAAATACGTTGACAGAACTACAAAATGTATATTAAATAATATAATTATTTAAATTGTACAAATAACGATTTACTATTATTCTTGTTAAAGAATACTTTAGGCAAATTTTATTGTAATAATGTTTTCGCACATTTATAATTAATAAATAAATGTATTAAAATATATTTTTTGCTTTTTTCTTCAGACCGGTCGTAATAGGTGCCACTTCAAATCCTGTTTCAATTTTTTTAGCGTAATTTAGTTATAATTTAGACCTAACATAAGTTCCTAAACTGCTACAGTTACCGTGTTTATTTACATATTGTTAATTGTTAATATAATATATATTTTTTGTATATTTTGAATATTGTTGTTATAAGAAAAAGAAAATAAATAAAAGATTTTTTTCCACAAAATATAATGTTTATTCTTTTACACCTTAGATAACGATTATGAAAACTTATTCGATTTTTATACATTGATAATATACATTCTTATTCTATTTATAACAATTCAGTTTTGGGTGCGATCAATAATTTTAAAAAATCGTTCAAAATCGATCACAACCAAAAATAATGAATATTCATACAATAATTATTATTAAAATCTTTCATTCGTAACTCAATTTACAAAACAATTTAGAAAAGTATTTCAATAATAAATGATATGTAACAATAGTGTTTGGAACAAAATCGATTAATTTATCGATAACTGTGCACTTCTTAATGACATAAAGACGTGACAGTTGTCAAAAATTATACATTTTGAAATGAAATTTAAATAAATTTAATATAAATAACATGAATATTTAGAGTTAGATAAAGTATTTTAAAGTTATTTTTTTATGTCCAGTCCAGTTCAAATTTGAAATAAAGCACCAACTAAAAATAAATACTATGCAAATAATACGTTTAAAAATTTTTGAAAATATTAAATATAACCAATATATAAAAAAAACTTTGGAATGTCATAGCCATTTTACTTAGCCTAGTTATTCACTTTTTAAATATATAATTTAAAAGTTGAATATATAATAGATACAAAATATTAAGCAAAATAAAAAAAAAACGCATTTAAATTATATTTTTACAGTAGCTATTTCTATGTTTATACAATTTTTATTTAACCTCTTTCTAGAAACGATGGCGCTTTATGTTTACTTATTTTTTGCCATTATTACTTACTTATCAGAAATTATAAGAAATTTCTGATAAGTATTAAGTAATTAACTGCTTGTATAACAAAAGTTAAATCGGTGTATCTACAAGCTTCCCACATTGATTTACATTTATAATTTTAATAATATATTCCATAACAACATAAAAATAAATTTTAGAATATTTATTTATTATAATTGAAATAATTAATTCCGTTATTGTTTATTATTTCGACATTTTTTTCGAATCATTTCCAACAGTATCATACTATTTGCCGTAGTGACCAAGTGACCCATATCAAAGCGCGTAGTCACCAATCAGTGATTCCCGTTGAAGTCTCGAGTGCTATGTTATTTCAAGGGGGACCTACTATACTATAGTGACCCATCACTACTCAAACATGTAGTTTATCTAAAAATAACATTAGTATGTTCACGTCTATCATCCCGCGTGCTATGTCGTTTGAAGGGGTTCCATGGTGCACGCCGTCGTGTGGCGCTGGAGCCGCTGGAGGAGGAAGCTGCTGATACTGAACCCTGATTTGAATTGGTCTGGTGTGTTTCTGGTGACTAGTGGTACAAAAAAATTGAGTTAATTGGATTGTTTACTCAGTTAATTCTACACAAGCGTATAAGATTTATTAATTAATTTATGTAAAACTAGAATATTTTGTTAACATTAATTTAAATATATAATTTACAATATTTTTTAGTTTTTATAATTATATAATACATCTTTCGTATGGAACCACCGAACAAAAAATTAAATATACCCTTATTATAAGACCAAGTAACAGGTTCTCAAACTTAGTTTAAAGGAATGATACAAATTATATAACAAAAACGAATATATATAGGTATAGTTTAGGCCTTATAAATAAATAAATAAATAAATATATAGCCAGCCTAGGGAGTCAAACCTATTTTAAATATCTAAGTAAATAATTATTTCTGATTCTCTTGAGAATAGGTACAGACAAACATACTATATTTTTTAATATCCCCAGTAGGTTTGGTAGAACAATAATCATATAAGTGATTCTCACTTCCCTTGACCATTTGGCACTAAGTCATTGAAAAAATCCATATAACAAAAAGAGAAGATATAAGAAATTTCCTAAACATTCTATACCTTAACACAAGCCCGATCCATGGGCGTTGCAAGACGCAATGTAAGGGAGTCCCCGCAAGCGTGTATAAGACGTACCACTTCTTCATGAGAACTCCATTTTACATCTTTATCACCGATTGTTATTATGAAATCACCTTCTCGCATGCCGCCGATCTGTAAATTGACAATTTATATTATATATGTACTTTTATAATATTAAACTCTAATATTTAAAAAAAAAAATCATATAAAAACATTTAAGATAGGGCCTTATAGGGCCAATAAAAATATACGACAAAATTATAAAATTATTTAAAACAATAAAATAAATGAGATTGAAATTAATTAAATCGATTTGCTTTAAATCGAAACTTACTAAAAGTAATACAAGACAGACAATTTAATACTAACTATAAATTGTAACTTGTAAAGAAACATTGTCAATAAAGTAAATATTTTTTTCAAAATATTGTTTACAAAAGTGGCGATTTAAAAGAAAGTAGTAGATATAATTATAATCAATGGATTTATTTAAAAGATGAAATTGTATAGATTTTTGGAAGCTTGCTTGAATTATTACATAAAGACTTTCATGAAGCATAAAAAATACTTAAAACTTACATCAGCCAACGAGTTAGGTTCAACCCCCGCTATAATAACCGGGGCATCCCCTCTCACGGAGAAACCGAAACCCTCTTCATTATTATTAACATTATATTCACTCGCAACCCTCCTTAAGTCCCTTCCATTCTTCTTCCCATAATCTTTCTCCATCTTATAATCAAAGTGATTATGATTGTGATTATCGAAACTGTTTATGTAGACGCCGTTTTGTTTTGTCACTCTATGTTTGTCGTAATCGTCGGTATATTTTTCGTCGCTTCTTATAATTTGACTGTAATATGTAGTGTTGTCTTCAGATCTGTCTCGTTTGTCGCTTGATCGTCGTTTGACTCTGATTTCGTCGTTTCGTCGGTTTCGTCGTGCGTGTTTGTCTGTTTGTTTTTGTAGCTGGATCAGTCGTGGGGCGCTCCAATGTCTTTTTGCTGAGAATATAGCGATAGGCCCGAGGGATTTGAATAGATCTTCTACTCTGTATTGGGCGAAGTCTGGCGGTGTTAGTGCTAGCTGGAATTTTGATGCAGCTGAAATAGAAAAAAACATGACGATAGATAAAAACATGATGAAATAGAAAAAAACATGAGACATTTAATTAAGATTTAATGACTATATTCAAAATATTTTTATTCCCTCATTCTCGTATAAACAATGTGTGGTCTTGGGTTCTGGAGTGGTTAGTGGATTTTTTTAAATTTATTTTATTTAAAAGCTTGATTGAGGCCGGTCGTGGCGCAGCGGCACGAGGTGTGACTGCAAAACCGACTGGTTGTGGGTTCGAATCCCACTCGAGGAGATGAAATATTTACTTAAATTTATATTTCCATTTCTTCGCTCTGGT
>DWQW01006976.1:0-15595 GCA_018249695.1 Heliconius erato demophoon | reverse complement strand
TAGCATGCTGTAAACTAACTATGAAATTACTACAATTCTACAAGTGTCTAAAAAAACATTTCACGCTGTATCGCGCACATAACAGGATAGGCAGAGAGAACCTAGTGTTAAGACACTCCGTTCCCCACTTTCCGCTGAATTCCGGAAGCATTGCCTGTCGAATGATGAAACTTAACGCCGCGCTTTGCCTCAACACAAGACCGATGAAGTAAAAATATCAATTTAAATAAATAATTTATTATCTCGAGTGGAGATCGAACCCACAACCAGTAACGTTTACAGTCATACACTTGTACCACGCAAGAGCAAAGCAAGAGTGTCTAAATACAAATATTTTTTTTTTTTTGTCATTTTAATCGCTAAGTTGTAATCTGAGTAGTACTAAGATATATGAGCGTTTAAGCCTTGCCTCATAGCAAAACTACTATTATTATTTGTATTTGCTTATATAAATATAAACATTTTTTTATTATAGAAGACAAAAAACATATTACTAATATTCTTCTTCTTTGTTAATAAATGACTTATAAATATGGGTTATTACTTTTAAATATATAGGTTCCTATGTGCGGGATATATCGTGAACCTGATTTTTCATTCATTAAATATTTGAAACTATGCGCTTAATCGTTTAAATATATAGAAATAAAAATAAATTAAGAGTTATTTGTAAAATCCATGTCGTGGCGCAAGAGCACAAAGTGTGACTTTAAAACTGACTGGTTGTGGGTTCGGTCCCCACCTGACGAGATGAAATATTTATTTAAATTTATATTTCCATTTCT
Source organism: Heliconius erato demophoon (assembly GCA_018249695.1). Taxonomy (NCBI): domain Eukaryota; kingdom Metazoa; phylum Arthropoda; class Insecta; order Lepidoptera; family Nymphalidae; genus Heliconius; species Heliconius erato. The sequence continues at coordinate 14,810 of DWQW01006976.1, read as the reverse complement.
TCGGTTTGGTGTCGAGGCATTGAGTTCTGCCTCTCAACACGCTACGTCTCCAGAATTCAGCAGAAACGGAGTGTCTTAACACTAGGTTCCCTCTGCCTACAATACTGAGTGCGAGATACAGCGTGAAGCTGATTTTTATTTTATTTAGTAAAATTCGTTCAAGGTGTTAACAAAGGCTACAAACATACAAAATATGTATGTCACTGGTTCTAGTAACACACACTAATAACTTTAAATGGCAAAATTAGTTGCGGTTAACTTGTAACTTTTGTCTTTGCGCTTAACAAATGAATTTAAGTAAGTTAAAATCCATATTTATGTCTTGCTTTAGTGTATTATTATAATAATAAGAAACTTTTATAGATACTATATATTTTAGAGGCATTTACTGCTTACTATATCTGCCACCAAACAAAATATTTCAAAATGAACATACCATTGAGTGATGGTGAATATATAAAAATAGTAAATAAATTTCGAAAATCTTTAACAGATTTATTCGATATTTTATTAAGTAGGTACTACTTGTGTAATGAAATCAAACACCTCGAGGCTTTTACAGAACTTATATTTCTTCCAGAGTTAAATACTATTTAGCTTGTACAATGTCTATCTTAAATTCTAATACAATATGTTATTCTAGAGGACCTCTTTCTTTTTCCGCTCAAAGGCTAATAGTATATCTCGAATTTTCCGACCACATAAAGCGTAATTATTTTAATGTTCTCTGGTGACAGTTCTATATTACTTATTTTTAAACATCTTTTTATTAAACAAAGAGGTTGATTTACATTTTTATAATAAATTATTGTGAATATTAAAATTTATAAATATAAAATCATTACACATGTTGAGTTTCAATTGAACACATTACATAGTTTTGTTACTTTTTCCCGACTGCTAAGGGAGAGTTATGTTTTTCGCGCGTATCTTGTATGTATGTATGTATGTAATATTATTTATTACCTCATATCTCCAGAACCGCTGAGATTTGTATTAGCAGCCAAAGTGTTCTTAGATAGGTGAGGTTAAAAAAAACAATCATGGCGGCTGTGATTTTTTTTCACTAACCCAATGGCGGACGCCATTGGACTTAGTGAAAAAAAAAATCGTTTCGAATAGCACAATATCAAATTCAAGAGATCAATACGAGGATTTCAAAAAGGTATATCATGATTATCATTACCATAATGAATCTTAACAAAAAAGTGAAAAATAAAAAAATGAAAACAAAAACCCCGACTGCATAAAACTGAAAAGAAAATAAACAAGCCCAATACTTTATTGGGATTAACAGTCGGGACCTATAAGTAATTCTTCAATCAATAAAATCTTTACCAGGAACCCCGCATAATTTAAAGAGGTCCCGACTGTTAATCCTAATAAACTATTGGGCTTGTTTATTTTCAGTTTTATGCAGTCGCAGTTTTGTTTTTATAAATATATTTTTTTATTCAATTAGAGAATCTTAAAAGGAAATAACTAAACTGGTTGTCTCTAAGCTTAGTTCACATACGATAATTTTACGTGATAACATCGCCAGAAAACATTGATGTAAAATTTCACACTTTTATGAAATGAATTGAAATAATATAACTCAATTATCACTATTTTATATACAAAGATGTAAATTGAAATTAACAATATTTTCCATAAATTAACACATATTTGCCTTTGTTAATCCAAATATTTATTTTTTCCTAAAATAAAGAATGAACGAATGAACTTGAATATCGTTCTTATTTTTAAACTTAACACGATATTTCGTGTTCGTCGTGCTATAATTAATCTCTTAAACTAAATAACGTAGGAAGGTCGCATACTTATTACCTACTAACAAAGATTTACCTTCAAGAGGTGTTCTAAAATATTGCCCTGCATTGCATATTTCTCACCGCATTCAAATTACTTACGTTATGTGAATGGAATAACTTAACTATACATAATATATGTACGTGTATTATAATAATGTCAAAACTGTTTATGTTGTATATTTTTTAATATTTATAAATTAAAATTTTGTTATTTAATTATTATGTTAATTTTAATGTAGTGTTGAGACTTCTCTATATCAATAATAATCAACTTAACAATGTTTTCTGCACACAGCAGGGCAGAGGGAACCTAATGTTAAGACACTCTGTTCCCCATTTTCCGCCAAATTCTGGAAGCATTGCGTGTTGATTATATTTAAGAAAATGGTCTCTGGCTTAATATGTATAAAATAAATAAAATAAATCAAATAAATAAATCAGCTTTACGCTGTATCCCGCACACAGCAGGGTAGGCAGAGGGAACCTAGTGTTAAGATCCTCCGTTGCCCACTTACTGACGAATTTTGGAGGCATTGCGTGGTGAGTGGCGGAACTCAACGCCGCTTTGTCTGGAAAGCAGGGCGAAGAAGGAAATATAAATCTAAATAAATATTTCATTTCCTCATGTGGGGATCGAATCCACAACCAGTCGCCTTTACATTCACACTTTGTGCCACTGCGCCACGACTGGCGTTAACGTACAAAATACTGATAGAATATAAGATAAAATTATACTTCTATAAAATTCAAAATTTAAGTACAGAATTATGCAACATATTTTTAATTTATTTTAATTATTAATACAACATTAGTCTCTGTAATCAATTCTCTAGCGTCATATCTATAGTCTATAGTAACATGAGTTAAGTGCACAAGGTTCTTGATAAAATCGTAACAACATACAAACATAAAACCGCTTGTATCATATTAAATATACATTTTAATTACGTTCTTATAAAACGGTATTATAGCGATCGAATGTTTCGCGGACAAGGCCTGTCATCGGGTCACCGACCCGCCAGCTGACCGTCGGCTTTTTATAACTGAACTAGATTGGTTAAGATTATTGAAAATATATCCAAATGGAGGCTGTATTAGTAGATATTTTTTTAATTAAAATATGATTTTAATTAAATAAATATATTATGCTTATGTGGTGGTTGTAGCGCACTGGGACAGCGTCCGGCTGTAAGTATGGCGGTTATGTGTTCGATTCCCACTTAGGAAATGAACAATTCTTTTCATTTTTATTCTCTTCATTTTCTCGTTTCGGTTACACGACAAGGCGCTGAGTTTTGCCATTCAATACACCAACGTCTTGAAAATTTAACGGAAGGTGGGAAACAGAGTGTCATAACACTAAATTCTCTCTGCGTACCTCGCAATATGCTGAATACAGCATAAATATAAAAAATAAAGTCCTATCTAATACATTAATGCTGCTTTTGTTATCATAGCAAAAAATATTTCGCAAAATCAAAAATATTTATTTAGGAAACGTATAAAAATTTGAACGTAGCTCATCGTATTGCTCAGTGGTCAGAGCGCCTGGTCGACACCAGGAGCGGGTTCGAGTCCCGCTACCTTCAAATTTTTATATGTTTTCTAAATAAGTATCAAATTCACAACATTGGAAGCGACAAAATCATTTATCATCTAACCTTAACTAAACCAAAAATGCTTGTTAAACGAAACCATTATTTCCACATACGACACGCGATAATCTAAGGGTTCTCGCCAACATTCGAAGGTTAGTATTGTTTTGCATCAACACCATTGTTTTCACTGCAGCCGTCGTCGAGTGACGAATACCGTTATATACGCTGACTAGCATACCAAGTGTCGCAAGCGAAGAAAGCTGGACACGTGCAGACATTAAATATAATAATATTTTTATTAATATTTACTTAAAAGTCATTATGTTATATTTGGTTAATTGCTTTTATGTTTAATTAAATTTTAAATTAGACACAGCTACTTTGTACTATGAATAGCTTTTTTAAACATTTTTTGAAGTGTTATTCCACACTTAGGAAAGAAAAATACTTATTTTTAGAAAACGTATAAAAATTTGAACGTAGCGGGACTCGAACCCGCGGCACCAGGAGGCGCGGGTTCGAGTCCCGCTGCGTTCAAATTTTTATACGTTTTCTAAAAATAAGTACTATGAATAGCTGTTGAAGATCTCTAATGATCATATTTTTTTTAGCTTAACGCTATATTCTGCATGATGCAGGATAGGCAGGGAACCTAGTGTTAAAACACTCTGTTCGGCACGTATCAATTTTCGCTATTTCGTTACCAATTTTTGCACTATTCCATGTCAAGTGGCAGAACTTAAATATCGCACTTTGTCTTCTTACCTTACCGAGAAATGATTTATCTCCCGAATATGAATCGAACCTGTAACCGTATACAGTCAGACACTGTATCGGTATGCGACGACAGCATCTATAAAGTCTAATTTCTACATAAAATATTTTCTTTACTGACGACTTTTTAGAGTTCTACTAGTTACAAGTTAAAAATTATGATAAAGTTTTTTACAACTTTCACTAAAGCTATGTAAATAAATTGTTGAGGAAGTGTATAACTATGGATATAAGGTTTTTTTTAGCTTCACGATGTATCTCGTACATAGCAGAGTAGGTAGAGGGAACCTGGAAACCTAAAGTTAAGACTCTCTGTTCTCCGCATAAAATAACATAGCAGTCGCGGTCCACGATTGCTTTGTTATTTAATGTAAATAAAATTTTGCGAAATGTTTGCGGCACCAAAATTTTACATCGGTACTAATTTAGGTAATAATTTTTAAATGGACATCAAAACACCAGTTTCACGCTTTTCCCCTTATAGTAAAGTAGACAGGAATAACATTGTGTCAAGACAAGACACCGTTCCGGTCCTCACTTTACCACCGCATTCAAGATATTGCGTGCGGAATTCAATGCAGCACTTTGTCTTGCCAAAGCGAAAAAACGAAATTTTTATTATTTCAAATTTTAGTTTTTTTTTTCTCCAAATTAGTTGAAATATATATAAAAAAATGACTTTTTTTATATATATTTCATATGCTACTCACCCCTAAACTTAAGTATGTATATATCAACTATTATAAATTACATTCTCGTTGACCAATAATCATGAAATTGGTACAGAACCCTCGGTACGCGAAGCCGATTAGTCGGTTTTTAGAGTTATCTTTTATTTACATCATGTTTTCTCTTCAGATATATTCGGGGGTCAGTGCTCGAAAAGTGATGAGGAAGTTGATCGGTGCTTGTTAGTACGATTTAACAATTTTATCAACTATCTTAAAAGTGGATCACCTGAATTGGACATTGAACAGCAGGTATGGTATCTACTAAAATTTTATTTTATAAGCAAAAGTATGGCTTGGGACAGAATTAGAAAGAATATTTTCATTTGCTTTTACGTTATTATATTCAGTATGTGTAATTGGAATGTATTTTACAAAGCATTGAAGTAATTTATTTAATAAACTAATATACAGCGTGTAGAGCGATCGCTGGATCAACGGTTGTCTACGTTTAGTGGACCGTCAATCGCGTTACACCCTCTATATTACAATTTCACAATTACTAACCTCTACCAAACTGATGAAAACTAATCAAATTTAATGAAATATTAACAAACCTACCACACATATACTTACTTTCATACATTCACAGACAGCCATACATTTTTAAACATTGTAAAGTCACGCTGTATAATTGCAGTCGGACTCGATAGTAATAGACGAGCTGTCGATCGCGCTGGGCGGCGGCCCCGACGGGTACAGGGCCACCTTTAAAGACATCAACGCGAGCGGCGTCGACGACGTCACCATCACCAACGTTAGGTAAATATTTATATATAAAAAAAATCAGCTTCACGCTGTATCCCGCACACAGCAGAGTAGGCAGAGGGAACCTAGAGTTAAGGCACTCCGTTCCCTACTATCTGCCGAATCCTGGAGGCATTGCGTGTTGAGTGGCAGATCTCAACGCCGCGCTTAGCCTCGACACCAGAGCGAAGAAACGGAAATATAAATTTAAGTAAATATTTCATCTCCTCGAGTGGGGATCAAACCCACAGTCGGTTTTACAGTCACACTTCGTGCCGCTGCGCCACAATTGGCCTCAAATAATATAAATATTAATATGCAATTAGAATTGCAAGCATTCTAAAAAAATATAAAGCGACCATAGTGATGTAGCGACACACAGCGTCTGACTGTGAACGTGACGATTGTAAGTTCGAATCCCACTCGAGGAAACGAATTATTTTTATTTCCTCGTTCTGGTGAATTATAAAAAATCACAGCGTAGAGTTCCACCACTCAACACACAAAATTCAAATATTGGGTAGAAAGTAGGAACGTATTGTCTTAATATCTTAAATCTTAATTCTCTCAACATGCAAAATACAATGTAAACCTAAAATAAAACAAAAAAGGAAATAGTAACCGAGAGATATTTTTTTAATAACTCATTTTAAAATATATTAAAATAGAGGTCATAAAATAATACCCCTGTAAAACAATTTTACAATAAAATAACTTCTATTGAAAATTAACTTCTTACTCTACATTCAATAATTTTAGATGTACCAAATGGAGAAGGATTCATTCATGTCATGTCAAGATCTTGATATGACATGAATCCTTCTCCATTTTTTTTTCAAGATCGTGCTCTACCATTAAAATATATTATACTTAAAAGATTAAGCACATGATAGAGCAAACGTGGAGAGTTAATTAATAATTAATATCTGAAATTGATGTCCACAGTTTGTGATATCATTATCCATTAAGCCGGCTTTTAAAAAAATATAGTATTTGCAAAGAAAATAAAATATACTTTTATACTTTGAAATAAACATAATAAATATATTTATAATCTTTTTAAAACACAAATATAGCAAAAATCCAGCTATGTCATTAAATTTGGTATGCTAGTACTTGGAATGTAAAAGCATAAACTTACAATAATTTATTCTCGTCGCGTACGTGACAGCGCTCACTCGCGCGGCGATGAACGACCGAGTGTCACCGTTTGTCAAAAGAATCATTATTTGCGGTCATTTCTTAGGTCACTTAGAGGCCAGTCGTGGCGCAAGGGCACACAGTGACTGTAAGACGCGAATGGTTGTGGGTTCGATCCCCACTCGAGGAAATTAAATATTTATTTAAATTTATATTTCCATTTCTTCGCTTTGTCCAGGCAAAGCGCGGCGTTGAGTTCCATTACTCAGCTTGCAATGCCTACAGAATTCGGCGGAAAGTGGGGAACGGAGTATCTTAACACAGGTTGCCCCTGCCTATCCTGCTTGCGCGGGATACAGCGTGAAGCTGTTTATTTTTTTTATTTCTTATCATTTGCTATAGAACTGTAGCTGCTGTCACTATGAAAATAATCCTTCACACATTAGAAAAATCCTAAACTAATATTTTGATTATTAATTATTTTATTTTAGTTATACAGACTTTAAAATGATAACATGATTATTTTTTTTAAATATTTCATTAAACATTATAAAATGTTATTTTATTATATTTTAGTCATCTCTCTACGAGAAAAAAAATCCAGTCTTTAAATACTTCCAGTCTTCAGAAAAGAATCTGATCTATTCATTAGAAATATTAGATGGAAACATCCAGCTTTGTAGATACTGAATCTAATTTTCGAGAGCATCTTGAGTGACAGAAGTCAAAGCCATACTTTTCTTGCTATCAGAGGGAAATAATAAAATTAATTTATTCCCCAAGTGAGAATCAAACCTACAATCGTTGTGTTTACAGTCATACATTGTGCCGCTGCGCCACGACGACCTCAAATATATTTTCATATTATTTAAAATGACATGTTAACATATCCGTGAATCATAAAACAAGTCTTTGTTTTGTTCGTGGTCAAGAGTAACCGCAACTTAACTCACCATACACGTTAGAACCTTCACCTTCAAATACCATATTTTTCCATATTGATTTATTCAGAAAAATGCTGATAAGTACGTGGCTTTTTGAGAATCTCTTGATCCTTTGTAAATATAATTTTTAAGTATTAATATTGATTTAAAAATGTATTTACATATTTTTTTGCATATTTGTGAATGTATTTTGAAATTTAAATTTATTTATTTACTAGTGGCCTCCCACAACTTTGGACGTTAGCGTGGACTTTATGGTACCAGTGTACCACAGACAGCTTTAAATATTCAATCATTTTAATCATGCTGACCAACTTTCATTATTTCTTATTATTTAACTGGATCATTATAGTTCTACATTAGGTATATATACTAATGGTGTCTTTAAAGTTTAATATAGTTTCGATTTTAGCTTTAAGCTTTCTTTTTATAATTTGAATCAAAAAGGCAAAAGACAAATAGACCGAAAAAATCAAAAAAATGTGTTATTTTGTTTCACATCAGCTTAATTATTTATTTTGCACTAATATTTAATGTATAAAGTATTTTTTTTCTTAATCTTTTAGTATGAAAACAATTTAAGAAATTATATTAAATTTGAGAAAACAAAAATTATAAAATATTTTAAGTTTACCTCAAAAATCTGAATACTGTACTTATTGTAGTAAATAAAAAATTAGAAAGGTAGTAAAGTTTTATAAAAAAACATATATTTTTATGTCAATTGAGCCTGTTTCCGATAAGGTCAGTGATCTCTATCCAACTAAATCTTTTTAGTTTAGAGTAATAAACATGTGGGGAAGTGCGAAAATACAGAATCTTTTAAATATAAACTTAAAAACGGCAATGCGTCGTCGTGGCGCAGTTGAAATTTTCTAAATTGTAAGTTACTATAATAGCAGTACATTCTTTTTAGTAGCATCACGCTGTATCTCGTATATAACCTAGTATAAAACAGTACGTTCTCCCCTTCTCGCTAAATGTGCATACAGAGACATAAGTTGTTTTCCCCAACAGGTCGGACCTGGACACGCACCAGTTCCAGCTGACGCTGTCCATCCCGCACATCAGCGCGACGGCGCGCTACCGCTCGTCCGGCGTGCTGCTGCTGGTGCGCGCGTCGGGCGGCGGCGACTACTGGGGCGAGTACGGTGAGCTATTCATTCATTCAATTATACATACAAATATCTCTTTTTATCTCTTCGAGGCCAGTCGTGGCGCAGCGGCACAAAGTGTAACTGTAAATCGACTGGTTGTGAGTTCGATCCTCACTCGAAGAAATGAAATATTTACTTAAATTTGTATTTCCATTTCTTCGCCCTGGTGTCGAGGCAAAGCGCGGCGTTAAGTTCTGCCACTCAACACTTAATGCCTCCAGAATTCGGCAGAAAGTGGGGAACGAAGTGTCTTAACATTAGGTTCCCTCTGCTTACCCTGCTGTGCCTGCGGGATACAGCGTGAAGTTAAAAAAAAATCTCTTTTCAATTAAGCCAATCATATTTTTTACTAGTTCATTAATATTTTTGTTTATAATATTGATACTAGGATACTACATTATATTTAAAATTTTCTCAACTATTCAGAGAACGTAAAGGCCAAAGTGTATTTCCGCGGTGAGCCCTACAAGCGCAAGGGCAAGACCTACCTCAAGCTCAAGCAACTCAAGCTGGACTTCTCCGTCAAGAACATCAAGATGGGAGTCGAAAACCTGGAAAATAGCAACAGTGTGCTGCGTATGTATACTTATTTTGCTTATTTATGTACTATATGAAAACACATATACTCGTATTCACATATAAAAAGTGCAATTTTAAAAAAGTTAAAAATATGAATACATTAATCAAAAATAAAGATGGTTTTCATATTTAAAGCCAGGAACATTGTAAAAATCTAACTCGAAATCTAAAAGTTTAGATTTATCCCATTTTGCAATATCATAAATACCATAAACTATTCCTTAATTTTTAATAATATTTTTTAATTAGTCACATGTAAAAACACCCAAAAGACTTGTTCTCAAACTTGACACGCATTTCAATACTATAAAAATAAACTAGTATAATAAATTAGAACATAGGCACTGCGAACATTTTACATTAAAATGTAATGCTTTATCATCAGTCAGATCCACTTTTACTATCGGTCAACCTCTTAGGAAAGTATTGTTTCCAGATATTTTCATTGAATTTTTGTGATAACGTTGTTACTTATTGTTTTTATCAAGTTTCTTTTTTCGTCAAGTGCAAAGATGTTTTCTGTTTATTTTGTTTTGGTTTATAATTTATTTTAAAATTTGTAACATGAGTAAACCTGGACCAAATTGAATAAAAATTAAATACATAAATATTTGGCAAACAGTATTTCTTTGTAATAAGACACGATTATTTTTATGAACAATATTTTTTTATTTTAATTTAAATGAAATAAAAAGCAATAAAAATTTATACACTTTCATTTCAATTTATATAGTTATATAACATTATAATATAATTATAAAAGCATTTTTATTTCTTTCCTAATTATGTACATTTTCTTTGTCATATTATTTACAGTACGATCTACGAGTTGTGGCTAGTGACTCTATCGTTAAGCTTTCTAAACTTTTGTGCATTGTTCACTTCAAAAAAGTCAAAAATAAAATCTACAAGTAACTTCAAAGAGTCCATCGCTCATCGCCTGTACTATACTTCAAACCACTAATTACAGGCATTAATAATATTATATAATTTCATATTACAGAGGCAGCATTAAATCTCTTCATCAACACGAACTCGCAAGAATTACTCAAAGAAATGAAACCCCAACTTAAAAGGGATCTCGCTGAGAAAATGTCCAGATTCCTCGACAACATCCTGGAGAAGATACCCTATGACGACTGGATCGTGGACTAAACGTACTTAAATATAATATAGATAAATAATGATTTAATAATAATAAATTATTTTTATAAAAATATTTTAAAAAATATATACTTGGAAACAAAAAAGATTACATGAAAGAAAAAAATATCTATATATTTATTTTACATTTTTTATGTTCTTAATTGCATTGTTCTATAAAAACAAAAAATATTTATGGTATTTTAATATAGAGAACTTAAGGTGATTAAAATATATTTTAGTGATTAGGTATAAGTATGGACTGGTTTTTTTTTATTACTCTGTCATTGTAAAAGTATAACGTTAAAAACTTAATTTAAAAAAACTAAAAAATCAGTAATTTCTGTGAAAATAAACTATTAGTTTTATTGTATACTTTTATAGTGTTTGATGATGTAATTTGGAAATAATTATAAGAAATATTTAAAATATAGCGTTATTTTTTTTTACTTTCTTAAGTATTATATAAAATTCTTACAACATTATATATAAGTAAAAAATTTAAAACTCAAATCTTGTTATAAAATTTTGAAACTGTAGTCGAAAATTAATAATTTTTGCTGCCATATATAAAACGAAATGGTCAGATTAGAGATTTAGCTAAGCAGCTTTCACGAAACGGCTCGATTTGTTTACTTTACCTACTTCTACAGCATTATGTCCTATGGGATTGTACTTTGGGATAATACAGCTGATATTAATATTTTTTTCTGGAGAAGCGACCTATATATACAATTTATATTTTATTCCAAAAGATTCCTCTCTCAGGAATTTAAAGATTTTATATATTGACTACTGTACCTCAATACCTTATTGAAACGTTAAGAAAAACAGCCTTAAAACTTTTAGCGCCTGTATCTCGATTGCATCTGTAATTCTTTTATGAGATAATACACGCTTTTACAAAGCATTCCAGGGAACATCCAAGAAGTTGTGAAAAAACAGTTAAAAGGTCCAAAGGTAATAATAACACGCTTTGGGAGTACAAAAGTAATAATAACACGCTTTGGGAGTACAAAAGTAATAATAACACGCTTTGGGAGTACAAAAGTAATAATAACACGCTTTAGGAGTACAAAAGTAATAATAACACGCTTTGGGAGTACAAAAGTAATAATAACACGCTTTGGAAGTACAAAAGTAATAATAACACGCTTTGGGAGTACAAAAGTAATAATAACACGCTTTGGGAGTACAAAAGTAATAATAACACGCTTTGGGAGTACAAAAGTAATAATAACACGCTTTGGGAGTAAAATGCTCGCTCCTGTTTGTTTCATCATAGCTAAATAATTGATTTAAAAAAAATCCCGCTGAGTTTCCTGTAATGCTTTTCCTCAGGTCTGATGCAGTAACTTTAGTCACCTCGTGGCTAATTAATTACGTCCAAAAAAAATAATAATAAATTATTTTCAATTAAATAATAACTTATTTTGACTTTGACTTAATACTTTAGCGATCTGACTGATCCAACAGGGCCTCCTAATTGATCACATCATTCAGAACCATAAACCAACCTAAACTATAAGAAATGTCTGGAAAATGTCTGGAACACCAATGTGGAACTTTTAAGTGTTCTCCAAAATTTTAAACAAATATTTCTTATAAAATAAGTGTTTAATAGGCCTAATCTAAGAAATCGAGTTTTAAATAATGCTGTTCAGTATTTTTCAATATACGTGGTCCAAACAGGTACAATTTAGGTTTAACTGTCAGTATTAAAGCCTTCCATTGTAAAGCCCAAGCGCCCACAAAATCACGGGAGCTCCCTAGGTTGTATCATAAAGTTGTTCCGATAGATTAGATTAAAATTTAAAAAAAATGCTTGAATCGAAAATTATTCTGCATGTACTACGTACTAGTGAAACATTACTTTTTAATTTCCTCTCGTACCAAGTAACTATCACAAGATAGTAAAACGACACACATATTAAATTAATAGCTTCCTTTTTGCGCTAATTTTGGATACAAATTTCTTAACATTTGTATGGTGTTAGGAAAAAAAATTCACATTTGCCACAGAAAAATCCTTTTTTAAAAAACATTAAAAGTTGAACATAGCGGGATTTAAGCCTGCAGCTCTTGCAAGCCATCCTCTTGGAAAAAAATATATTTTTCTTTTACAATTCAATTTATAAATTGTATACAAAGAAATTTTATAAAAAGTAAGAAACCAAAATGACGCGCCTCTCACGCCTGTGTATTATATTTTACAAACCAATCGTTCGTACAAAAAGGCTAATAAATATCTCAGGCTCTATTAATTTAAATATTGGCTAAAATAAATTAAACCATTTTATCTAATACTTTTCATTAAACGAAATTTTATTTTATTAAAATTTTATTTAATTTTAATTTTCATACTTTATTTGTATCGCGCGTTACTTTCAACGACTATATTGTATAATGTTTTATAATACTCAAAAGCCCTTACTTGAAAAAGTAAGTTTAAATAACTTACTTTTAAATACTTTTTTCTCAGTCACACACATGCAAAAAGAAATGTAAAGGAATTTCTATTTGTCTATTTCTATTCTATAATAATTTATTTAATTTTTCAACTAGTTTCTTTCCGGTTGTACAAGGCGCAAAAGTTCAGAAAGCCTAAACTCAGGGAGGCCACGACTCTTTGACCGCACTGTAGATATAATAGGATGACGTAATAGTACTACTGCGTAATTACAGCTCTCTAATGCTTACTTTATATGACACGCTGCTAAATCAAAGGAAACTTAATAGTATCCTAAAATGGGAACCTATTGGCCTTCATTTGTAAAAGTACACGTCCATTAAAATATGTTAAAGTTATGTTAAAGTATTCAAGTGTTCAAGAAAACAGTAATACGGTTTTCTACTAAATAAATGTGCATTCACAAAATAAAAAAATTAATTAAATTAGCTTCACGCTGTATCCCGCACACAGCAGGGTAGGCAGAGAGAACCTAGTGCTAAGACACTCCGTTCTCTACTTTCTGCCGAATTCTGGAGGCATTGCGTGTTGAGTGGCAGATCTCAACGCCGCGCTTAACCTCGACACCAGAGCGAAGAAATGGAAATATAAATTTAAGTAAATATTTCATCTCCTCGAGTGGGGATCGAACCCACAACCAGTCAATTTATTAGAAACTTTCTTTTTCACGTAGTAATTAACTTAACAAGATATAATAAAATAATTACTTAATAATATAATTTTCTTGAGATACATAAACAATGGCCACGACGAGAACTTATACAAAACATACGTTCTAACGTAATACTTGGGAGTTGTAGATAAGAGATAATAGTACAGCAACGCCCCTGTGACATCGTTGTATGGTCGTAGTGGATACCACCCCACTGGATAAAATAGGCTAATTGAGTCATAATATCTAATATCATACATTAATTTAATATTTCCTAAAGTTTTAGGCTTAAGTAAATTAATTATATAGATTTTAATCACAAAAAAAATTTTTGTGATAACAAAAAATATTTTTGTCGAATCGTTTTTTTAGTTGTTTTTTCAAACTTTGCGACATCATACTTGTTTAATGTTGTTAAATGTTTATATACTATTAGTATTTAGAGCATATATAAATTACATTTTTTAAGTTCTCTTGTGTTATAGTAAAACATATGTCAACACTTTAAGGTCTACTTAAGAACCGAATCCATCAGCCTGCCTGTTGCCTGTTTTCGCTGGTTCTGTTGGACTGAATACGACGTCGAGTGCAGCGTTGTCACTTCAATTAGATGTAGATATGTATGGAAGAAAGAAATATATTTTTTTAGCGTCAAGTTTTATCCTGCACACAACAGAGTAGGCAGAAGATAACACGCCTTGGGAGACCTAGATTTAAGACACTCCGTTTCCCATTTTCCCCTGAATCCTCAATTGCGTGTTGAATGACGGACGGTGGTTTGCCTCGGAAACAGAGCGAAGAAAATATTTAACTTCCTCGAATGGGAATCGAATCCACAACCTGTCACGTTTACAGTCACACTTTGTGCCCTTGAGCCACGACTGGCCTCAAAAAAGCAATATAAATATAGATAATGTGGTTTGTGAGAAACGTACATGATTTACATTTATATTGAATGTAAACGATATGCATATTATTACGGATTTTCCAGTTCGTGAAACATTTCGTGGAAAATTCATAAGAATATCTGGTTCCAAGTTCTTAATAAATTTACCTATAATTGC